>JAVXUP010003704.1:0-56251 GCA_033070095.1 Escallonia herrerae | reverse complement strand
AGGAGATAAATATTCTCTAAATAACTGTATTTATCCAAACTAACAAATACACATTATCTGTTAGTGGGCGGATAATGGGTCCACTGACCCAATTTATTAACAGCTCCCACTCGCCCACACACAGGGCAAATAAATCGTACAGTCCCTCTTTATCTCTCGTCCACTCATCTCCTCATACAGGAAATGGAACGTGCGACCTACGAGAAAGGATGTCCAGTTGAGGAGTATTGTATTAAGTTATCACCAAACTAACACAATACATCACTCCAAAAAATCTCGTATGTACCCCAGATAGTTCAACTACACCAGATTAAACACTCTCAAATCCCTCATAATGAGCAGTGTTAAACCTCTCATATGTTATGTATTCATGACTCATATCGAAACGAAAATCGACAAAGTCGCCCGGGCTATGAATCACACAACATGATGTAATATTGAACTTTCTTCCCAAAGCCCTCATGTCATTCCAATTAGACCCAACCGCTTTCCTAGACATGCCCCGCGAGACCGCATCATCCATGATCCAAGGGTACATGCTAAAGTAGCGACATTGAGTATCCTCTTCATGACATAGTCTAAGGTGAAAAGGGTACCATATAGGATCAAAAATATTTCGATCCAAGTGGCTCACACAGTGACGAAGCAGGGATTCATTCGTCACTCCCACTGTCGGTCTGCATTTAGCACATGCAGTATGATTTGCATGCTATGGCGTAACCCGCAAGGGCGTGTCACATAAATGTATAATAAAATACGCCATACGAATCTAAGTCTAGTCGCTGTACAAGCGCCTAACCTGAGTTTTTCAGCCCAGTCACTCTCATAGTGCCTGCCTGAAATCTCACATTCGGCTGTAAACAGGCTACATAGAGTTGTGGAGATACTCTATGATCGACCTACTTTTTAGGTCTCATCTTAGCTCCAACTAAGGCGACATGTTTGCTTTATAAGCTGTATCATCTTATTCGCCCACTTGGCGCTTAAGACAATTATGTCTCATCTTGCTCGCTATCTTAGCGCCAAGGTGAATTACCCGTGTGAGTGGGTCAATTCAAGCCTGGTGACACTCTCAACAAGGATGTATATGTAATCACAAAGATTATCCATTCATTCCAAAATAAACTCAAATCAAGGAATGAAAAATAGAATAAATAATGTCAAGTACATAAGATGCCATAAACATATCAAAACCTACGTAGTCCCATACTCCTAATGTGAGAAAGGAAAACATCTCTAGCAATAGGCTTGGTCAAAGGATCAGCCACCATTCTGCCAGTAGGTATATGCTTCATGGTCACCTCTCCTTGCGCAACTAAAGTTCTAATGAAGTGATAACGAAAGCCTATGTGTTTGATATTTGGGGTCCGTTACAAAATCTAGGGTAGCTGTATTGTCACAGTGAACAGTGACAGACTCATCTGCATGAGCTGTAACCCCTAGAGCCTGTAAGAATGACCTCAACCAAACAGTTTCCTGGACTGCTGCTGAACAAGCAACATACTCCGACTCTATCGTGGATAGGGCGATGCAAGACTTTTTCTTGCTGTACCAAGAGATAGCTCCACCTGAAGTGGATATGCGCTCATCTCTATCAGCGCCCCAATCAGCATCGCTGTATACTCTCAGTCTCAAGTCTCCACCATGATAACACAGGACGAGATCAGCGGTTCCACGTAAGTATCGAAGAATCCTCTTCACCGCATTCCAATGAGCGGGTCCAGGATTACTCTGATAACGACTCACCATTCCAACGGCAAAGCAGATGTCTGGACGCGTACACAACATAGCGTACATCAGACTCCCAACTGCAGCCGCGTAAGGCACTTTGGACATCCGATTCTTTTCCTCATCATTCTTTGGGCATTGGTCTGTTGTTAAAGTACACGCCTTGTCCATTAGAGTGTCTATGGGTTTTGAGTTATGCATACGGAATCGTTCAATGACCTTCTTGATATATGTCTCTTGAGACAAACCGAGAAGTCTCTTTGGACGATCACGTATGATTTTAACCCCGAGCACATAATTAGCTTCTCCCATGTCCTTCATCTCAAAAGTTGAGGACAGCCACTGCTTAGTGGCGACAATGGAACTCATGTCATTCCCAGCTAAAAGAATGTCATCCACATACAAAGAAAGGATCAGAATATTTTTCTTGGATCGTTTTACGTAAACGCAATGGTCTTGTTCAATCATTTCAAAACCTATAGAGGTAATGGCATGATGAAACCTAAAGTACCACTGCCTAGACGATTGTTTGAGACCATATATAGAACGTTTGAGCCGGCAAACTTTGCGCTCATGTCCCTTGACTTCAAAACCCTCAGGTTGAGCCATATAAATCTCTTCGTCTAGTTCTCCATTGAGAAACGCAGTCTTAACATCCATATGAAAAAGTTCTAAATCCTGCTGGGCGACAATAGCTAGGATCAGGCGAATTGAAGCAAATCTCACCACTGGGGAGAAAGTGTCTTCATAGTCCACACCCCGCAGTTGGGTATAGCCTTTCGCCACAAGACGTGCCTTATACTTGTCAATTGACCCGTCTACCTTGCGCTTGACTTTTAAAACCCACTTGTTTCCAACAGTCTTGCGCCCTGGCGGAAGGTCAACCAACTCCCAGACCTGATTCTTCTCCATTGAGCTCAACTCATCTTTCATTGCAGCCATCCACTCATTACTAGCAGGTGAAGATAAGGCTTCTTCCATAGAAGTGGGCTCATCTTCATCAGTTGGAGTGCACATAAGAATCTCACCGTCAATCTCAAAACGACGACGTGAAACTCTTCCTCGTGCACCTCTACGCAGTTGAGAATCTTGTTGACCTGATGGTCCTGATGGTGTGCTCTCACTGTCTAGGATGCTCCCACTAGGTTGAAGATCACTTATACTATCTTTAGCGACAACAGGATGAGGAACTAATCCCCCACCTTCGCTTGGAGATGGTAAAGTGGCTTCAACTTCCTCTAACTCATAGAGGTCAAGATTCTTACTTGCGTCTCCAATGCTAGGAAAATCATTCTCTATAAAATCGACATCACAAGACTCTATTTCAGTCTTTCCACCATTTGGATGTTCACCATACATCACATAGCCTTTAGAGTTTTCAGAATACCTCAAGAAGATAGTCTTTTTAGCTCTAGGCCCTAGTTTCCCATACTTATGAGAAATACTGTGAACATAACCTGCTGAGCCCCATGGGCGCAAGTTATCCAAATTTGGCTTTTGGCCATTCCAAAGCTCATATGGGGTGGACATGACTGATTGTGAAGGCACTCGATTAAGTATATAGGCTGTAGTCAAAAGAGCATCCCCCCAAAAAGATATTGGGAGGTTTGCTTGCGCCATCATAGACCTAACCATGTCTAACAATGTTCTATTCCTTCTTTCTGCAACGCCATTTTGTTGTGGAGTATTAGGAATAGTAAGTTGCCTGCGTATCCCTTTTTCCTCACAAAACTTCTTGAAGTGATCTGACAAATATTCGCGTCCTCGGTCAGTGCGAAGAGTTTTTAAATTCTTCTCTTTCTGATTCTCAACCTCAGCTACAAAGCGTTTGAAACAGTCCAAAGCTTCATAGCGGTGAGATATCAGATACACATAACCATATCGCGTATAATCGTCTATCAATGTAAGGAAATAAGAGGCGCCATGGCGTGCCTTTACACTCATAGGTCCGCATATGTCAGAGTGAACTAGCTCAAGTGGTTGAGTTGCTCTCACAGCCTTTCCAAAAGGCTTCCTGCATGCTTTACCGGCCAAACAAGCCTCACAAGTTTGTAGATTGACTCTTGCGAGTGGGCCCAAAAGGCCTTCTCTAGCCAAACGAGTCATCCTATCTTGGCCTATGTGGCCCAGTCTTGCATGCCAGGTGGTAGAATCATTCACAATATTATCATTCACAACATAAGAATAAGAGGAATGAGAATCATTTAAATCCAATTGAAAAAGACTATCCATGCGAAAACCATGTCCGAACAAAACATCATCCAAAAAGATGTCCAACTTATTACCCTTAAAAATAAAGGAAAAACTACTGTCTAATAAAGCAGTAACTGAAAGTAGATTAAGCCGAACAGTGGGTGCATATCGCACATCCTCAAGAATCAATGTGCGCCCAGTGCGTAACTTGAGCTGGTAAGAACCAACCCCTAGCACCTCTTCGGAGCTATTGTTTCCCATGAAGATATGTTTGCTACCCATTGGAATCCGGTGATAATCTACGAACCCCTCTCGATCACGTGCTACATGTTTTGTTGCACCTGTATCCACAAACCACACAGGTTGGGAATGAGCAACCATCACATGTGAGGAAACATATAACTGAGAGAGAGATTCTGAAAGTACCTTCTTCGGCTCAGTGCAATCACGAGCGAAGTGTCCTTTCTGTTGACAGTTGAAGCATTTAACTTTAGACAGATCCTTTTTCCCACCACGTTTTCCTCTCTTGCGTTTCTTCATTCCTTCCTTTGGCGCAGAAGTGCTAGCCTCGCCTTTCTTACCTTTCTTACTTTGTCTTCCGCGCTTGCCATTTGCATTGCGCGATCCCCCTTGGGCGACATAAGCAAGGGTCTTGTCAGCATCTCGAGTCTCGTCCTCAAGGATGACATGCTGTGAAACATCAGAAAAGTTCTTGATGTTTTCACTGTGAGTCAATATCTGTTTCATATTGGCCCATGAGGCAGGAAGGGACATTATGACAGCTCTGACTTGCTGCTCATCTGTAAGCGCATAGCCAGCATCCCTCAGCTTACCAATCATATTGGACATCATCCTTAGATGTTCACTCATGGTATGTTTAGGGTCTTTTGTGTACTCCTCGAACTTAATCACAAGGCTACGAAGCCGCGTAGTTGAGGTTCCACCAAAAGAGAACTTGAGTTGCTCCCATAAAGCTTTGCAAGTTGGAAGTTCATCATACTGCCCAATTAGATCATTTTGCAAGCTGCTCAACAAGGTGTAGCGCGCACTACGATCTTTCTGATTCCATTTCTGGTAGGCAGTGTGGTCTCTTAGGGGTTGCGCCTCAGTTGGCGCGACCATCTCCTTGGTCAAGTGCTCCTCGAGCTCTTGTTCGTTCAGCATGAATTTCATCTTTTTGTGCCAAACGTCATAATTATCTCCGTTAAGTTTCTCACCCTTAACGAGATCAACTATGACATTCTTGGTGGCCATTATATTCACTACATTAGATTGCGCAAGGAAAAGACATTAATTATACATCCTTCTATTTATTTCAAAAAATTCAAATGAAAAACATAATCCTTCCTCACATCATGAAATCGAAAATTTGCTAAGCTCGTAATCATCTCCCATGTATGTGAGTTGGGAAAAATATTTTTCAAGTAATTTTTCTCAATAAATTTCATCATTATATAAGCCACAATATAATAAATCATCCACATGATAATTTAGAACAATATAAAAATTGTACCATACAATAAAGTGTGCAAGGACTCCATTGAGCCCCATTGACATTCTAATAACTTATGCTAAGAAAATTCTGACTTGAATAATGTGCGTGCGAAATTACATCCCCGTACAAGGCTTTTTGGAAATATACAGGGAAATAGTAGAATACAACATCTTTGAGAATCCTACTACAAACTACTCCAATAAAATAAATGGAGATGCCGCACACCACATTATTCTCAAAAGAATTTTCTTAAAACAAGAGTAAACACATAAACATAAGTTTCTTTAGAATGCCAATCTAATATCCATCCATTTAACCTAAAACTAGCATGCTCAAATAACAAGTTAAAGGGTAATTTTAAATGGATGAATAGGTCACATTCTTCTTCCAAGGAAAACGGGCGTAAATGCCTTGAAATTGGGTTTAAAGAAATGTGGGCTTACCAAAAGCCTAACAAATATACCTCAAAAGTATATTTAAACCATAACACAAATCAAGGCAAGCATGTAACAAATTAGACATAATTTATCTATGTCATATAACTCTCCAAAAATATTTATTGCTACTCACGAAGTGCAAAAATTAATATTTACGCATTATTCGTATTTTTAGGAACTACAAAAGTACCACAAAAATACTCACAAATGACCAAAAACCGAGAGATAAATTTTTTAAAAATGACAAACAGTAAATTTAGCCCTAATATACCCTCTGGAATTAAAGAAAAATTCTGAGTGTATCAAAACAAATTTTTCTAGAAAAATTCATTTAAAAATTAAACAGAACACACATAGAGGGTATTAAGGTAAATTTAATACCATAGAAAAAACCAATGGGTCAAGATGAAGCTCCACTCGCCGGGGGTGAGAAAAACGGCCCAAAAAATAGCCCTCACGCGCCTCTACGCGCCACTGCGCGCGTGGGGCAGCGTCTAGGTTTTTTTTTTAACAAGCGCGTGGGGAGACTTGCTGGCGCATGGGAGCGTCTGTCAGCAGCCTCGGCTAGCGCGTGGGAGTGCGTGGCAGCGCGTCTTGGAGCGCGTGTCTCATGCGCGGCTGACTTCGCACGTGGCGCACGTGGGGGCGCGTGGCAGCTCCTCTTGAGCACGTGGCGGCGCGTCAGTGGCTCAGCTTGACGCGTGGCGCGTGTGGGACCACTGTTCATCTTCATCTTTAAAAAACCCTAATTTTTTTCAGTGCCGCCACGTCGCGATGCCAACTTTCGAAAGCCATATCTCTCTCGTTTTTAAGCCAAATAATACGTACGATATATCGTTGGAAAGCTTATACGACATAGATTAATTATGTACCAACCGATCATGATAAAAATAGAATATCATGCTCTGAATTTGAGTCCCAAAACTCAAAAAAATCATAGTTTTCTTGAAAAATAAAATCGTGATTTCTCACAAATCATGCATCCAAAAATCACGAAATTTTATGGAGTTCATCCTCAACCATAGGAGAACAAAACTATATAATTATTTTTCAGAAAAACATGCTCAATAAATTTCAAATTTTTGTAATGGGTCTCGTTCATGTATCCGGAAAAAATCGCAACATGCACATAAATTAATCTAGCATGTTAAAAGCGAATCAACAAGTAATCATGCTCTGATACCAATGTTGAAACGATTACAACAATTGTTGCGCTACCACGTAACACGTAGTGGGTTCGGAAACATACCGTATGAAGTCTATGAATATTCCGACGTAGGATCCTTGTTGTTACGAACCTCCAACACGCTTGATCTTTTTCGCAGGTACGAAAACGGCTACTAGAGTCGAGTTCTTCGTCCACGAACCAAATCCTAGAGCTTGGTGATTGCTCTAGAGAGAGTGCTATAGAGAGGATTATTACTATTTACTTGTGATTTATTGAGATATCTCTTGCCTTTATATAGAGATACAATTAGAGACTGACTTTACCTCCAACTCTTAGGAGATAAAGATTATATTTATCTCAAACACTTAAGAGATAAATATTCTCTAAATAACTGTATTTATCCAAACTAACAAATACACATTATCTGTTAGTGGGCTGATAATGGGTCCACTGACCCAATTTATTAACATTGTCAAAAAAAATAAAATAAAATAATAAAATAACATAAAATTTTTCCATCAACTTCAAAATAACCCCCACCACCCCCAACTTCCACCATGATACCCATCAGCGTTATGACACTGGAAGGTGGAAGTACACGACGAAGAATTTGGTGAGGTACCATTCAGCTGATAGGGCAAGGTGGCTTTGATGAAGAGGCTGGAGATTTAGAGGTCAGACGCGTGGTGGTGGTGGTGGTTATTGTGTGCAAGGGAGTTGGTAATGATTAAGTGGTGTAGAGATGAAGAAAAAAAAACTACACACACTAAAATAAAACGTTGGGTTAACAACATGATTTTTGTCACTGGGTCCAAAAGTAACTTCAACGATTCTTTTTTGTCACAAAAGAAAACAATTTTGAAAAAAAATAAAATAAAATAAAAAGCGTCAAGTTAGGCCCCTAAGGAAGAAAAAAAAAATAGAAGTTAATGACTTCTCTTTTCCATAATAAGAAAAACAAAAGACTGAGAGGGAGGGACGCTTTTGCCTTCAAGGGTCATATATCTCTTGCAAGACTACTTAAAGGGGCTCTTTCTTATGCCGGCTAACGATATATCCTGGCCGGGCACTTCAGCGAGTTTCATGAGCAGAATAAAACAGTTCAAAATTCAATGGGTTCAGACTACAGTAAAATTGGCCCATATTCCCGTGATTATTAGTGGAGTTCTCTCCTAAGCTAAAGCGTGATACTTGGAGGTGCAATTGTACATCCATCAATGTATAAGTTGAGGTCCAAATGCTTGTAAACCTTATGGTTTGAACATTTTTGCACATAAGCCCTGTAATTTTAATTTTGGCAACTAAAACTCAAATTGGACCCGAATTTAGCTAGCCGTCTAAAGTAAGTGGACATCCGATTGTTCGTGCCACTCATGTACCCTTAACTACGTGGCAAATCAGTCCAAACTTTTATTGCGAGTTTTGAAGTAAAATTGTTTACTAAGGTAACATTTGATATAGTTTTTGTTCAGTTTTGAAAACTGAAGAAAAAAAAATATTGCCGTTTGATAAATAATTTTAGTTTTTCTTCCTTCAGTTTTATAAATTATTTTTCAAAATGGAATTTTTTTTTGAACTCCATTTTGAAAATTTCAGTTTTTGTTTTTTTTCTCCTTTGAGATCCACATTTCAATTTTTGTTAAAAGTATTTTATGTTTCTTTTTCCCTTCAATCTTCATCACCAACACCTATCACCTAAGAACACCAAACCACCAACATTGTCAATCACTATACCCATTTACTGCCGCCGCCGCCGCCACAAATTATCAACATCCCTGAACACCAAATTACAAATACTGCCAACTATTAGAGCCACTGATTCCTGATCTGCCACCACGACTGATTAACACATCCAAACTTGCCAACACAACCAACCACCACACTCACCGACGGTCGCCACCACCACTCACGAACGCTGAGAACTATCACAGCCATTGATAACCGCCACCACTCACGAACGCCACTATTAACCTATACTGCCGTTCGACAAACAATTTGATATAGTTTTTGTTCAGTTTTGAAAACTGAAGAAAAAAAAATTGCTGTTTGACAAACAATTTTAGTTTTTCTTCCTTCAATTTTATAATTTTTTTTTTAGAACTCCATTTTGGAAATTTCAGTTTTTTTTTTCCTTCTTTGAGATCCACATTTCAATTTTTGTTAAAAGTATTTTATGTTTCTTTCTCCCTTCAATCTTCATCACCAACACCTATCACCTAAGAACACCAAACCACCAACATTGTCAATCACTATACCCATTTACTGTCGCCGCCACCACAAATGATCAACATCCCTGAACACCAAACTACAAATACTGCCAACTACCATAGCCACTGATTCCTGATCTGCCACCACGACTGGTTAACACATCTAAACTTGCCAACACAATCAACCACCACACTCACCGACGGTCGCCACCACCACTCACGAATGCTGAGAACTACCACAGCCATTGATAACCACAACCACAACCACCACCACTATTAACCTATACTGCCGAACAATAAACCCTCTTACATCAATCACCAACACGACACCGCTACTCTTCTAAATTTAAATCACAATCATACCGATTACCATTGTCCCTACAATAAAAACTACTAAAAGATTTTATCCATCGATTAGCCATAATATCTTTGATTTGCTCAAATAAATTGCAAACCAATCAAATCATTCGCCCAATCAAACCCCAATTAAACCAATGAAGCCCTAATTCTCAAGCTAGTGTATTATTGTCATTGTAGTAATTGGACGATGATAGAGAAAATGTGTTACTATGGTAGAGCGCTTCTGATTGTTGAACATAAGAGTAGAGATGTTAATGGGCCGGGCTTGGGCCGGCCCAGCCCGGGCCCATGGGGCCTACCGTGAAACCGGGCCGAGGCTGGGCCAGTGGGGCTGCAAACCGATCTGGGCCGGGTCAGATGAATGGAAATCTGGGCCCAGCCCAAGCCCTGGCCCTAGGCCCAATATCTAGGGCCGGGCTTAGGCCGTGCCAGGGCCCTATTTTTTTTTTTGTTGTGTTTTCATGTTATTCAAAGTAAAGGCTTCAATTACGGTAATTTTTTGTTATTATTTAAGCAAATTGTAATGTAGTACTATGACTAAGATTCTTGTTATTATGTAAGCAAATTGCTCTCTCTCTCTCTCTCTCATTTACATCTCTTAATTTTAAATTTCTTCTTTCATATACTCTAGGTATGTCCAATATTCACAATTTAATGAACCTAATCTTTATCCTTTTATTTCATTATAAGTCATATACATATATATATGTATGTATGTATGTATATACATATTTATTTGTCTCTCATTTTATTTTTTATTATATGTTAAACCGTTTTATACTCTTCTTGGTGAGCTTTATTAATAAAATCTTAACACATAATAATTATTACTATTTGAAAGAGACTATTTCTACTATTTTTACTTCAAATTAATTGGTTGAGATTGATACATGTTAATTTCCGAGACGATCTTAAGTAATAAGTAAAGATTTTGACTAACAGTTTTTTCTCTCTACTTTATGTCATATACAAAATTTTATTCTATATATATGACTCTCATATGTATATATGATGATTATGAGTGAGTATAAAAGAACCTATGATATTAATATATTGTGTTTGTCAAAAAATAAGAAGTGAGGCTAGAATTTATGAATGTATGTAAATTATTAACGTCCATATAGAGTTAAATTGAAGATAAATGTATTCATAGGCCCTCCTCCTTTTATCCGGACTTGGGACCGGCTGCTTGTAAACAAATAGGCGAAATTACCTATTTTTTTATATATACAAAAAAATATATATCTTCCTTGTAAAAACTTATTATACTATATATATACATAGATATACATATATATATAGATATATATAGATATATATATAGATATATATAGATATATATAGATATATATATACATATACATATATATACATATATATATATATATACATAGATATGTATATATATACATGTATGTAGATATATATATATATATATATATATATATGTACATATATATGTATGTACATATATATATGTACATATATATGTATATACATAGATATACATATATATATATATATATGTATATCTATATATCTATATGTATCTATATATATATATGTATATCTATATATCTATATGTATCTATATATATATATGTATATCTATATATCTATATGTATCTATATATATATATATGTATATCTATATATCTATATATCTATATATATATATATATATATATATATATGGGTCGTGATCCATTGATAGCGCTAGCAAGTTGCTAGCGCTATTTTGCCGTCCGCAACATAATGTAGTAGATGGTAAATTATTGTCCGCTACATTATGTTGCGGACGGTGAAAAAAAAGTGTTGTTGTGGCGCGCGATCTGACCGTCTATTCTCGCCCGTGGACGGCCAGATCGCGCTAGCAACTTGGGTTAAGTTGCTAGTGCTATCAATGGATCACGACCCTATATATATATATATATATATATATATATATATATATATATATATATATATATATATATATATATATATATATATATATATATATATCTATAGGTATATATATATATATATCTATAGGTATACATATATATATATCTATAGGTATACATATATATATATCTATAGGTATACATATATATATATATATATATACATATATATATATATATATCTATATATTTATAGGTATACATATATATATATACACATATATATCTATAGGTATACACACACACACACACACACACACATATATATATATATATGAAAAAAATTATATTTTGTGAAAATTTTTATTCTTAAAACTTAAGAGAAGGAAAATAAAAAGAAATTACCTAATCATCCGGAAGTACTTCAATATCTGAGTCACTGCTCTTCCTATCATCAATCGGTTTATCTTGCTCGCGGTATTTCGCATCAAGATAATCCTTCCAACATACACATAGCTCGAGCGACTCGGGGTTAAGACGACTCCTCCTGTCATCCAAAACCCTCCCGCTAGCTGAAAATGCCGACTCTGAAGCAACCGTGGAGGCTTGCACTGGCAGTACATCCCGTGCAATTTGGGATAAAGTTTTATACATGTTTTGATTTTGTTTCCAAAAATTTAACAAATTAAAATTAACCTGTTCTTGCATTGATAAATCAGAATAATGATCAGTATTTGAATATACACCAATCTCATTAAAAGAGGAAAAAGTAGACGAACCTGCCGAATTAGAAGTACCTTCACCTGGTAGTTGTCTTGCTACTAGATGTTCAAAGCCCTTAAGGTATGGCGCATAATACCTCTCAGCAGTCGATGATGAAGCTCGCCCGCGCACGTCAGCAGAATTACGATAGAGGTTGAACAGTTCCTCAAATGTCTTGCTCACTTTCGCTGTGAGTGCGGTTGTGTCCTCTACTGGGTAGCACATTAATTTCGATATCTCTTGTATCGAGACGTTCACGCCATGCAACTTTAACCTAGGATCTAAACAAGTAGCCACAGCAAAAACAACAGGCAGTTCACTCCAATATTTATTAAACTTTTTATCCATCACTTTTACTATTTCCTTAAAGGGTCCTATATATCTCCATTTTGTTAACATTGTAGCCATCTTGAGAATTTCTATTACAGCGAGAGGAGAGGTGGGATAGTACGTACCAGACAATAAATTGGTAGACGTGTAAAATACCTCCAAAAATTCAGCTAGGTATGTGGCCATCTGCCATTCCTCTTGAGTTGGCAAGCCGGCTGGGAACAAGGTTAGTAGAAAATGCGTATAGACTTCTCTGTATGCCAGAATGTGTAAAAGCATATGGTATGTAGAGTTCCACCTGTGGACCACATCTGTAACTGCTCTCCTGCGAGGCATATTATATTCAACACACAACGTTTTAAATTGTTGTGTTCTCGGACTCGAACTATTAACATACGCTGTCATACCCCTCATTTTGACAAGAATATCTCCTGCAGCAGCTAAACCATCTTGAACAATTAAATTAATTATATGACAAACACAACGAACATGAAATAATTTACCAGAAAGTACAGGTTTGAGGCTCTCCTCTAAAGCATCAACAGCAGCTGTATTGTTAGAAGCATTATCAAAACTAATACTCATAATCTTATCCTTTAATTTAAATGTGGTACATGCTTTTAATATAATAGTAGCAATGTTCATTCCATCATGCGGAAAAGGAAAGAGCTCGAAAGCGATGATTCTCTTGTGCATAATCCAATCTGCATCAATCCAATGAGCCGTCACACAAGTATAACTAACAAAAGTAAACGGAGATTGCCAAATATCAGAAGTAAGACTAACTTTACCGTCAAATTTATCGAAATAATCGATCAGGCGTGCTTTAGCAGCATTATACTGTCGGAGTGCATCGGATCTAGTTGTGTTTCTATGAACCTTTTTGTACAAAGGTTGAACGTATGTGTTCATATATCTAGAGTGCTTAGTATTATCGGCAAAAGAAAAGGCTTGTTCATCGTGAATAACAAATTCAGCGAGACCGTCTCTTTGCTCTCGCTGATTATAAACAAATAACTTACCGTCAAAAGATAACTGCGTTTGGGTAGGTTCGACGTGGCCTTGTCGAGGTGCACACTGAGGGTAATGCCTGTTAAGATGTCCATTACCACTACCAGACGAAAATAATTTAGCACAGTACTTACATCGAGCTTTTCGGATGCCGTCCACCATAACTTCATCAAAATGATTCCAACACTCGGCTTTCTTTTTTTTCCCTTTTGGACTTCTGGCTCATTACCGGAGGCATTGCTCGGCCCTTCTTCATCATGACCAGGCATAGGGTTAAGATTATGCCACGGAGTAGTAGCTTCGCCAACCGAGCTGCGTCCTTGACTATAATGCGGGGGGTCTTGATCAGGCGTGTATTCAAAATCTGGAATGTTTTGATTGAACTCCCAATTGGCTTGGGTATCTATCATACAGCCTGTACTCATTCGTCCAGGAACGAATGGTTGTGGTGGTGCTTGGATTGGTGTTTGTGATGGCCGTGGTGCTGGCGCTTGTGCTGGTGGTGGTGCTTGTGATGATGATGATGTTTTTCGTGATGATGATCCACGCTTCAGTTTCTTCAATAATCCAGCCATATTTGACGCTAAACTTTTTTACTAGATTGAAAAATAAAAATAGTAAGAGTAACTAAATACACAAGTATAAGAGCAGTAATTAATAATTAGAAATAACAATTAAAAGAATTAAAGAGTAACAAATGAATCACTGAGGGTAATTCTAAGTTCAAATTGGAGAGAGTTAGTAATTAAAAAGAATTTAGTAATAGTAATTAATAAATAAAAATTCACTAATTACTAATTACTAGACAAAAGAATTAGAGAGTAACAAATTAATAAGAGGAGTAGTTAGTAATTAGAATTTAGCAAGAGTAGTAATTAGTAAACAAGAGTAATAATTAGCAAGAGTACTAATTAGTAAATAAGAGTACTAATTAGCAAAAGTAGTAATTGGAGAGAAAAATAGTAGCAAAGCTTGTAGAAATGTAGAATGTTTAGATAAGAGAGAGTAAGAAGATTGGTGTGAAAAATTAGAGAGAAATGGTGTGAATTTATAAATTTTTGAAACTTCACAAAAGACCAAAATGCCCTTAAAACTATCCGTTTATAGTTGTTGGGGAGGGTAAGAGTGTAAAAACCCTTAAAAGAGTTGAAAAAATTAAGTTAGACCAAAATACCCCCCAAACTAACCGTTATATTGCTGTTGGGGGGTAAAAGTGGAATTTAGGAAAATAATGGGGAATATAACCGTTGGGAAGAAAAGGTGGGAAAAATTAGAATTTGAAAATCGTGGGGCCTGCCAGAACAGGGCCAAAATCATGCCTCAGACCGGTCCTGAAATCCGGGCCAGAACCGGGCTTCTTTTTTGGGCCGGGCCAGAACAGGGCTTTTTCAGGCCGGACCTGGCCCTGGCTTTTTTTCGGAATTTCTTGGCCTAGTCCAAGCCCAGGCCTAAAGCCCAATATTTTAGGGCCGTCACTGTTCACCGAGAGGGCCGGGCTAGCCTGGGCCAGAAACGGGCCGGGCCGGGCCAGCCCGCGGGCCGTGTGGCCCTTTTGACAACTCTACATAAGAGCTCTGAATAAGCTCTCAAGTATTGAAAAATGAAAGAAAAGAGAACAGATGAAAAATTAGAAAAGAGAGGAGAGGAAAGGAAAAATAGGAAGAAAAAAAAGAACAAAAGCAAAAACTAATTATGCAAAACTGTATTAAATAACCCATCAATTTTGTAAAAATAAAAAAATAATTTTTTTTTAATTTTAACTGTTTTTGAAAATAAAAAATAAAAACTGAAATGAGTTTCAGAAAAAAGAACGCTCGTCAGTCTTCTCCTTCCTTCCATCAATCAACAACTGTCGTATAACTGACACTACACCACGAACTCTAACCAATCTCGAAGATCTAACTTTTCAACTTTCTAAATACCTCAGCAAATTGAGACAAGATCAAATTCATCATATCTACAAGAAGAAAACCCTAATACATGAAAATAATGAAAGCGAATTTCACATATCAATAAGACCCATTAGCGAAACCACATTATCACACACCTCCGGTAAAAACCGCTGAAAAAATTTAGTTAAAAAATGAGCTGAATTTTAATTCGATATTGATTTTGGTCTTGCAAAATTTCTTTGGTGTTTGAAAATTTCAGATTTCAATTATAAAGTTAATAGCTCGAGAGAGAGAGAGAGACGTGGCGGTGGCGGTGGCGCATGGTGATCACTTTTGAGGCATTGGGTGTTGTGGGCAAAGTGAGAGATACAGGAGGGGGTGGGCAAATCTCTAGCGAATGTGTTAAATGGGTACTCTCATTGTGGTCAGATGTTTATGGAATTTGGAAGGGTGGTGAAGCCGGTGAAAACCAATAGCGATAATGGTTGGGGAACTGATGGTGATGGTGATGGCGGTGATGTTGGTTACGATAGGTGGATCTCCAGCGGCGGTGGCTGGGTATTTGACTCTTCGATCAATTGGTCAGCGACCTGGGAAAATGAAAAATCTGACTATTGAAATGCTTTAGTTGTTGACCAGAAAAAAGTGTCGGTGGTGGTAGTGGTGAGGTTAGTGGTTACATTGGCGGCTGCCAAATTGATGATGATGACATTGGCGTTGGTGGCGGTGAGTAGATCTACAGTGGCGGTTGCTAGGTTTGGTGGTGGTGGTTGTGGTAGGGTCTGTGTGGTGGCAGCTGAAGAAAGAGAATAGATAAGGGGAAGAAAGAGGGAAAATATGCAGAGAATGGTGATAAGAAATGAGGGAACACCGGAACAGGGAGGGAGAAAGAATAAAGTAATTGAAAAAAAAGAAGAAGCTTTTGACATAAATGCTCACAAAATGTTACTTGCTCATTTTTACTTAATACGTGTATTATGAATATACGTCATGTGTTGTGCATTTCTCATTCTACTCTAGAGAGTGAGGTGGGAAGAGAGAAGAAAGTGAATCTGGATAAAAAAAAAATAGATTAGTGAAGAATTAATATGAAGAGAGAAATAAAATAAAAAAATATAATAAGGGTAAATATGAAAAAAAAATACCAAACAAAATCTTTCTTAATTGAACAGTAATCATTTTTTTTTAAAATAGTCCAAAAAAAAATTTGATCAATTCTTCCAGGATAGAGGGAGTATCTTTTTATAGATTTATACCTAACATCACGCGCACAGTTATTTAGACGTTCGTCAACAAAATTTCAATGAAATGTTGATTTTGAGTTCATAACCTGGAATGTTAAGGCCCCATTCGTTAATCATTTTTATTTCAGTTGTTATAGTGATGACTAAAAAGACTTCTCTTATCATGTAAAATTTATCATTCTCCATTTTTGTTTTGAAAAAATCTAACCCAAATGTAAACGAACCTGTTCTTATCGTGTAAGTTTATCATCGTCTATTTCGTTTTGAAAAAAATTCTAATCCTGTAAAAGTACCTATAAGGTGACTTCATCTTTTCTCGGCCGTCTTTTACAAATAATTTATCAAAATAATACAGACACATAATTATTTTTTCTAACCAAATACAGAAACAAAGAATAAAAATAATAAGTGAACAGGTCCTAAAGTCTCAATGATTTAATTACAACGATTGACTGCAAGGTTTTATGTGCAAGAACGGTTTGACCGTAAGGGTTAGATAGCATAGCCATAAGCTTATCTAATTAAGTCGTCTCTGTCTCCCCCCCAAAAGGATCTTCTAAAGTACTACTCCCCATCGAAAGTCAAGGTCTTCCTACTGATGTTGACTTGTTCTCCCCATAGCCTTTTCACTTTCCCAGGAATGACTGAGAGAGTAGCAAGGACTGCTTTTGTTTGAATGTGCCTGGCCTCTCTCTCTCTCTCTCTCTCTCTCTCTCTCTCTCTATATATATATATATAAAAGCAAATTTCATTAAAACACGTTATTCATTACAACTTAAGGCGATACTCAAACGGCTATTACTGAAACAATTAAGACAACGCATCCAAATGGATGGTCTTAAAAAATAACTCATATAGCCTCGGAAGAAATAAGCATGATAAACATAAGGGTTACCCGTATTTGGGGTTACCAAATTAAAAGGTAGCCAGAGACAGGAAGATGCAATTTCTTGTACCAGATTCCTATCTCCCACTGAAACAGGAGAGAGAGCTATGGACCGCTTTAGATGGCAGTTTACACTACTGCCGCTGTTTTCATCGGAGCTCCAACAGCTCCCAGGGCCACTAGATATATACTCCGTAAAGGGGAAAGACTTGCTATTGTGGTCAACTCTTGCTCTGCGGTAAAATTCGGGAGCGGAGCAGCTGGATTGCTACACCATTTGAGTGAATAGGTTATGGTCTTCCTTTGCTGGTCTGTAACTGCTCTTATGCTTTTCATATGCTAATTTTTTCCAGAAGAAGAGGTCAATGAAGAAATGTATTCTAAGGCTTCGTTTGACAAATTTTTTTTTTTGGTTTTCAGTTTTTAAAGAGCAGTTTTTTAAAGAGCAGCTTAATTTATATAAAAACAAGTGGGTGTTTGATAACCCCTTTTTTTTTTAGGTTTTTTTTTTTGGTGTTTGGTAACCCTTTTTATTTTGACTTGCGGTGGTGGTTGCGGTGGTCGACGGTGGTGGTGGTGGTGGCCGACGGCCGGAGGTGGCTGCCGGTAAAGTTCGGGGAGCGGCGGCCGGAGGTGGCTGCCGGCAGTCTCCGGCGGTGGTCGCCGGCGGCCGGAGGTGGCTGCCGGCAGTCTCCGGCGGTGGTCGCCGGCGGCCGGATGGCTGCCGAGTCTCCGGCGGTGGTCGCCGGCGGCCGGATGGCTGCCGACAGTCTCCGGCGGTTTGGCTGGTCGGCTCTAACGGTGGTGCCGGAGGTGGCTGCCGGCGGTGGGAGGGTGGTGGTGGTGGTCGAAAAAAAAAAACCAAAAGTGAAAAAAAAAACTAGTTTTTGGAGTTTTTTTTTTTACTCTGCAGTTTAAAAACTGATTTTTTAAATTGAAAAAAAAATGGTTACCAAACGCTCCTTTTTTTTCAGTTTTTAAAACTGAAAAAAGAGGGAAAAAAAGAGTACGGGGCCTAAGTCTCGTTTATGGTGCCCAAGCAAATATGAAGATGCGATGTTAGAAAGTCCACAAGTACTAAAATTGTGGATTTGAGGAACCATATGACTTTGATCCCATATATTTAATGTAAGATGCATTGGGTTGCGCGTCAGGCTAGTCTGATTTCTGTACCAGATCACACACAGAACCGTGTATTTTCTGATCAATATGAAGCTTATAAACTATTCTTTAATTCAACTTGCATCACTTGTTTGGAAAGTTTATTTTCGCATGCTATTTTGAGAGTGAAAGGATTACCGAAATAAATTATGGCTCTCATCTATACTTTTTGGGACAGAAGAATCTTGAAAAACAACTCGAAGAACTGAATTATGTATTATTAGACTCATTCTTTAAAAGTTTAATTTTCCAGAGCAATTATTTACTTAAACATGGAAGTGGAGCTCGGTTTTTACAACGTTATGAGTTGGAATCTTCCTACTTACATATTTGATCCCCCTTGTTTATCGTACGAATATATTGTGCTTATCTTTTACTACTAGGGGTGCAACTTGATCGAGAGCTTGCACGCTTTCTATGTACTTAATAAAACTGACAAAACAAATAAACTTGAAGATAATATAAGGACTAACGCCCTGTTTGGTTGCCATTTTCTCTGTTTTCTTTTTCATGTTTTTGTAATACGAAGAAGATATCATCTTAAAAAGTTAAAATCCTTGTAAACTGAGATACCTTTCTTGGATTATTCACCGCGTCAGGGAAACAAAACTATAAGTCAAAATTAGTGGCATGAACTTCAATCACATATTTGCAAAGAGTTGGTTAATGGTGTATGTTTTGATTTGGTATTCTAAAAAATTCAAAGAAATTATCTAAAACAGAACTTGAAGACAGAGAAAGTGGTGTTCCCAACCTATTCTGGTAGTACCCAAGGGCCCAATAAGGGTCCCATTTCACACGAACACGTCAATGGATTCAACAGTCAATTTTTCAACGCTTCTAACCGGTCAAAGTGCGCGCACCAAAGTCACGTGCATTATTTGCTTAACACGCCTCACGCGTGACTTAGTTACCATTTATTTTACGTTAACATCACTCACGGTAACACGTTCGTCACACCAAAACCACCCAAGAACTTTTTCACCAAAAACATCGACCGACTGCGCAACCGGGGCAACGAGGTCAAGGGGCAAAGGCCTTGGCCAACCCCATGGGGTCGGCCTCGGCCTCCCAGGGGGGTTAGCTTTGGCCTTCCCCTCCGGTTCTTCACTTTTCACGCAAGGTCCTTTTTTGCGCTTTGTTCGCTTCGTATGTGACTTAGGCACCTTGTTCGTCACATGGGTACGATTCACGTTGACACGCTCATCGCAACGCAACTTTCGGATTTGTCTTTGCCCAACAAAACACCTTTCGTCGGCACGCCCGAAGTTCAACGAAAGGGGGAGTGGCCTTGGCCTCCCTTCATGGGAGTTGGCCATTGGCCTTGGCCAACCCTTAGGGTCGGCCTCGGCCTCCCCAGGGGTGGTGGCCTTGGCCTCCCCAATCTTTGGCCTATGGCCTCCGCTCCTGCGCGCACTTGTTTTTCTCAAGTCTTTGCACCTCTGCGATGTTTACGGACGTTCGTACACCAACCTCGCGACGTCCGTCGTGCATCAACCTCACGACGTTCGTCGTGCATCAACCTCGAGACGTCCGTCGTCCATCAACCTCGCGACGTCCGTCGTGCATCAACCTCGCGACGTTCATCGTGCATCAACCTCGAGACGTCCGTCGTCCATCAACCTCGCGACGTCCGTCGTGCATGAACCTGATGACGTCCGTCGTGCATCAACCTCGCGACGTCCGTCGTCCATCAACCTCGCGACGTCCGTCGTCCATCAACCTAGAGACGTCCGTCGTGCATCAACCTCGTCCATCAACCTAGCGACGTCCGTCGTGCATCAACCTCGAGACGTCTGTCGTGCATCAACCTCGCGACGTCCGTCGTCCATCAACCTCGCGACGTCCATCATCCATCAACCTCGCGACGTCCGTCGTCCATCAACCTCGCGACGTCCGTCATGCAGGAACTTCGCGACGTCCGTCGTGCACGAACCTCGCGACGTCCGCCATCCATCAACCTCGTGACGTTCGCCTACCATCAACCTAGCGACGCCCGTCTTCCGAGCATCGCTCCCGCGATGCCCGTTGCCCAAAGTCGCGCACTACCACCGAATGACCCGTCACTGACGACCGCGTACCATCACTTCCAACTTTGTCATTACTACATGTTGCATTCATCATGACAGGTACACTCAGCTCAAATCCCATCTTCAAGACACTCGACGCGTGCCCGTGCACCATCTCCGGCACCAAGTATTGTCTCCGCGACCTTGTCGCCGTGCCCATGCGCTATTCTCATAACCTGTGCCACGGCACCAAGTATATGCTCCGCGACCTTCGTCGCCGCGCCCATGCGCCATTCTCATAACGTGTGCCACGGCACCAAGTATATGCTCCGCGACCTTCGTCGCTGCGCCCATGCGCCATTCTCATAACATGTGCCACGGCACCAAGTATATGCTCCACGACCTTCGTCGCCTATCCCATGCGCCATTCTTATGACATATGCCCTGGCACCAAGTATTGCTCCGCAACGTTCGTCGCCGCGCCCATGCGCCACCTTCATAACATGTGCCCCGGCACCAAGTATATGCTCCGCGACCTTCGTCGCCACGCCCATGCGCCATTCTTATGACATGTGCCCCGGCACAAAGTGTTGCTCCGTGACGTTCATCGCCGTGCCCATGCGTCATCTTCATGATACGTGCCCCCGGCACCAAGTATTGCTTCGTGACGTTCGTCGCCGCACCACTTTCATGATACGTGTCCCGGCACCAAGTATTGCTCCGCGACGTTCGTCGCCGCGCCCATGCGCCATCTTCATGATACGTGCCCCCGGCACCAAGTATTGCTTGGCGACGTTCGTCGCCTCACCACTTCCATAACATGTGCCCCGACACCAAGTGTTGTCTCCGCGACGCTCGTCGCTGCGCTCGTGCGCTAACACAGATGTGTCCCCGGCACCTTACTCACTTGCCGCACCCATGCGCCGCGCCACTAACACAGTCGTGCCCCTTGGCTCTCTATCATACTACCATGCTCCTTGCATCAGTCCATCCTTTCACCACACCATGCGCACCTTGCCTTGGTTATGGAATATGCTTCGACCCACTCTCCGGAGTGTGCAACACTGCGGGGATAAGTGACTCCTTCAGGACACTATCTCTGCCAGGGAGCTCTTCAACTCCCCTTCGGCCAGTCGGGTAGACGGCTCCTCCAGGATGCTACCTTGACGCGCTCCGAGTGCTCCGGCACAAGGACTCATTGCGGGGATAGGCGACTCCTCCGGGACACTATCTTCGCCAGGGAGCTCTTCAACTCCCCTTCCTCCAGGTAGACGACTCCTCCGGGATACTACCTCGGTCAGTCGGGTAGATGGCTCCTCCGGGATGCTACCTTGACTCGCTTTGAGTGCTCTGGCACAAGGACTCACCGTGGGGATAGGCGACTCCTCCGGGACACTATCTCCTCTAGGGAGCTCTTCAACTCCTCTTCCGCCAGGTAGACGGCTCCTTCGGGATGCTACCTCGGCAGGCCAGGTAGACAGCTCCTCCAGTATGCTACCTCGGCCTACGGAATAGGCGACTCCTCCGGGACACTATTTCTGTCAGGGAGCTCTTCAACTCCCCTTCCACCAGGTAGACGGCTCCTCCGGGATGCTACCTTGACGCGCTCTGGGTGCTCCGGCACAAGGACTCACCCGCGGGATAGGCGATTCCTTCGGGACACTATCTCTGTCAGGGTGTCTTCGTGACTGGCCTACGTGCTCCGGCACTGGGGGCTCGCGTTGGCACCCCTATGGACTATGACCCCCGGGTCACTCCAAGACGGGAGAAGGTCTTCGGAGGGCATTGCGCCTAGTCTGCCTGGCAGTTGGGCGTCGGGTCTTCTCCACCACTGCCAGGCCTGTGGGACTCTGCAAGGGCTTGGATTGGAGGCTAGATCAAGGGGGTTCTTTGGCCACACTGAAGCTATGGGAGCTAGTCTTTCCAGGCAGACGGAGCGACGCTGTGCGGGGCAGGCCGGGTGAATATGCGATTCGACAATCTGTGGAGCACCGGCAGTTGTGGACCCCCTCGGTGACGTGTCACTCTCGGGGAGCGCCACGTGTCGCGTGATGACATCATCATCTCAACCTCTATAAATAGAGGTCTTGAGAATTCATTTGGACGGTTGGACATTTTCAAAACACTCTCACTTTCTCACTCTAGAATCCTAGCGAGAGAAACATACAGGACCCTGACTTCGGACCTAAGCATCGGACTGTGACTGTCGTCGTGTATTCACTCTACGCCATCGCCCTCGCAGCACTGCCACCCTCAGGCTCTGGGAAGCCCTTGGTCTCTGCCCTTGCTCCACCCTTACTGTGTCTCACATTAGTACACTTGGCATCTGACTCAGACTGCATTCCTTGTGGCACCTCCACATCAACTGCGAACCCACTTTCCTTGGCATCAAATGGTAACCAAAGTGTTCATAAACAAAGTCGTAGCATTCTTTCCGTGTGAAATTCACTCTAATCATTTTAATCTATCTAGCGCTTGCATAAACTGAGAATACCCTTTTAAGATCTTTACTCATTTATTTTGTTTGATTTTTTTTCGATATGGTTAGAACTGTAATTTCATATGGTGCATCGATATGAATTGAAACAAGCAAACTTGTGTGACTGATGAACGAGCTATATACCCGCATCTATACTATATATAAAGGAAAAACATGATTTAGGTTTGTGTAACATATTTTTGGTGTTACATAATTACTTATTTAGAACGATGACAAGTGACATTATATATATATATATATTTTGAAAATTTCACAAAACAAAAGTTTAAACAGTAAATAACTACTTCTAGTTTTGAAAATACAATTCATTTTACCGAATATAATAATAAATATTTATACATGATGAATATTTTATATTGTTGATTTTATTTTTACACACACAGCGTGTGTCACGAAGACTCCGTAATCGACAAGGACAAAAATGGCACCCTGTTGATAATTGGCCTCACGTCGCGTGTGAATCCAAGTAGAGATGCAGAATATTCAAAGTTCACGTATATAGCTGTAGCTAAGAAACAAGAAAAGGAATGAAGCTTCCTAATACCCCTCACCCATTCAATCCTTTTCTCTGCCTATCTTCAAACACAGGATACGTCAGTGCATCTTATACCTTAAACAAATACCATAGTTAGTCTTCATGGCATCCTCCTCCACCACCTATATCTCCTTCAACCCTTTCCCTCTGCTCACCAGCACGTAGGACGAGGAGACCCTTTGCACAGACATGAGCAATGGAGTTGTGAAGAGGGCTATTAGCAGCCTCGGTAAAGGATTCGATATAACCTCGGATTTTCAGTTGAAGTACTGCAAAGGGCATGACAGACTAGTTCTGCTTAATGAAACCGAAACGAGAGAACTCATGGTGCCGGGCTTCGGATCCTTCGATGGCGTTTCAACAGATATCAAATGTGACAAAGGTGATCGAACCCGATATCAATCCGATATTCTTCACTTCAATCAGGTTATATATCATCTTAATTGATATCTCTTCTTGTTGGACATTCCCCCGCTTTCTTCTTGTGGCTAACATAAAACCTTCATTAGTAGAATTCTCCTTCCGTTCTTCGATCCATGTTTGCATCTTCTTTAATTGAAATGCTTCCGTTACCTTCAAAGTTTGTTCTTGGTTTTGTCAGAAAGTAAGTGCATCTGACATTGTGATGGGTAAAATGCCTTGGCATTCTTGTACTCACCGTTCTCATTTCTGTTTTCAGTTTTCAACTAATCCATGCTTCGGTAGTTTTGTTCTATTTGGGCAGTATTGCTGCCAACAGTTGAAACTTAAGAATCCAAAAAGCCAGAAATACCTTCACGAGTATTGCTTTCGTGATTGTAACACGTTCTCTCGGCATCTCATTTTTACGTGTTTTTAATTAATTTTATCAGCAAAATGTATCCAAAAACAGAGCAAAAGAAAAAGAAAAAGAAAAAAGAAAAATTAGCAGCCACTTTTTAGGATATTTGGGATATTCAAAATTTTGTTCTCGGTGCAGATGTCCGAATTTTTCAACCGAAAATGTTCAGTACCAGGGAAAATTCCGTCCGGCTTGTTCAATGCCATGTTTGGTTTTGAAAGTGGATCGTGGGCGACTGACGCAGCAAACACTAAATATTTAGGTCTCCATGGCTATTTCATTGTACTTTTCGATGTTCGTATTGATCGGTACCCTCTTGTTCTCTCCGATGAAGTCCGAAATGCCGTCCCTTCAACATGGGATCCATCTGCTCTCGCAAGGTAACACTACAGCCTTAACAATTCCGATCCGTTGTTGATTATCTGGTGATATTTTCTGCTTAGCAAGCAAAATGCATGCAAACATACTCGAGAATGCGTTCGTGGCATGTTATTAGCGTCCCAGTTTCTAGAAAGCTATGGCCTAGAATCTTGCATGTTTGGTACTTCAAATTAACATTTCCGGTGGTACCCTGTTTATTTTGAGGGTTTCACTTAAAACGAACTTCGTCTATGGCGCATCATATTAGATCATTGATTACCATGTCACTAACTTGAACAACCCCTTAGTAGTTGCAGAATTAGTTGCATAAGTTTGCAACATTTATAGACAAAAGCCAGGATTGAGTAAATGCAAGCATTGTGTAAATGGTAACAACACATTGTACATATTTAGCGAAATGAGTAAGATGAAGGTATTACCGGTCACAAAAGTTGAGAAATACACCGATAAATTGGCAGTGACATGTTTTTTCTATGTCAACACGAAAACAAAGAACCAGTTAAAGGGGTGGGGAGGAATCGATAATCTCTTCAATCCAAAGTACAAGGCTTGACGATTTAGAAATTGCAGTACTGGTTCCTACGCACAATTACAAGGCTTTTTATGCTAGGTGACTGGGTCCAAAAGTGTTTAGTCTCATCCAAACGTGGCTCATTGTTACCTACAAAATACACGAACTACTAGATAGCCAAAGGATTCCCCTTTGGCTGGCATACACTTCAACATTCTCTTCCTTGTTTGACCAAGTAATATCTGATTACAACCAGCTGTCCGAATCGAGTTAATTTTGAGGTCAAAGATTTCTGTGGCAGCAACATTTTCTACACATTATGAGTTGCATAATGATTAACGTCTGCATTTCGATTCTCTGCTGTTAAGTCCACGGAAGAGTTGCTCAAGCCCTAGACCCGTCCCTTGAAAGGCAGATTCATTATCTTATTCAAGCTAACAAGAGTCTTAAGTCTTTAAGTCGCAAACTGCCGTCTGAAAGACTCCCTAAATATTTGATTATATTTTTTTTATACTATACCAAAAGAAAAATTATTACTTTCTAAACTAAAAAATATTCATAAGTATTTTTTCATGTTGACCTTTCTTATTTTATTTATCTCTTCACATTTAATTCTCTGTCAACTCATTTTTTTTCTATCATGACTCACTTTCTTTCATATTTATCTCTCTTGGGGTAGAATGAGAAAATCACAATATATACTCCTTCTGCCCCCACAGAAATTGATCATATTTTCTTTTCGGACTCTCTCACAAAAATTATTTACTTTTTAAATTAAGAAAGATAATGTACGTATTTTTACATATTCACCTTTTTCATACTTTCTTTATTCTATTTTCTCCCAACATTTAATTCTCTATCAACTCATTTTTTATTCTCCTGACTCGTTTTCTTACACTTTTTTTTATTCATTCCCCTCTCCACATTTAACACTCAACTAACCCACCTTCTTCCCATCCTCTCTCTAAAGAATATAATGAAAAAAACACAATATATAATTTAGCGTGCAAAAAAAAGTTGATCAAATTATTTAGAACAGAGAGAGTAACTCATATCTTAAAAAAAACGTGAAAGTCAAACACGATCAATTGAAAGGGAACGAAGGGACACAACACTTGATTAGTAATTATGGGCCTTGCAGTTAAGATTTAGATATTAAAAAGTAGCTAAGAACTCCCTTTTGGCTGCCTATTTCCACTCAAGAAAATTATTTCCATAATTCTTCGGATGACAGAAGGTATTATAGCGTGTGTACGGTAGTGTAGTGGTAGGAATCCTCTCTCAAATGCGATCTCATGTGGCTCTTTGGCCTTTTGATGAATTTAAGCTTTTTTTTTACTCCTCAAGTGACAAACTCAACGTCTTCCACTTTTGGTCGGCCATTTAATAAAAACTTCAACAGATTTTGTTATTTAGAAAATTCAGTCTTGAAGATGTTCAGATAACCCCTCAAGTAAAATTTTGACTATGGTCAAAATCTGATTATTATTTTATTAACCACAGAGAAGTGAAAACGAAAGTAAAGCATTCCGAACGAATATTCCATCACAAAACACAAGAGGAAGAAAAAGAAACACTACAACTTCGCAGAAAATCATGATTATTTGTTGGTATCCACAACGCAATTACTAGTTCATCGTCAACTTGCAACTTCATCACAAAATTGTCCACGAGACTTTCAACTATTTAACTTCTACCCTTGAAACTTTACAATCTTCGCACCATATCTTTTCATAATTATGTTGCAAGTTTCAACTAATTTAACTTACACCCTCACAAGTCAAATGGAACGCCTACGCATTTAGGCTTCAGCCGTTGGCTAAAGTCAGGTTACATGCGGATGGTTCTTGTTCAAGAAAAAAAGAGGGAGAAGTTGATTACATTCTATATGTGGAGCCATCGTATTAAACAAGAACGTTGCTATCTGCAATTAATTAAGGGTGAACCCGGTGTGAATACGCTGACTGGTTAGAATATTATGCCAGTAATGGGTCATCTTAATTTTGGAACCTAACAAAATTAATTGTTGGTGATGTTTGACAGATTTATAGAGAAATATGGGACTCACATCATTGTGGGGCTGGGCTTGGGAGGGCAAGATGTCTTGCTTGTAAGACAAAACAAGTCTTCCAACTTGGAACCACCAGAGCTCAAAAACCACTTGGATGACCTCGGAGATCAATTCTTTACTGGGACTTGTACCTTCTCTCCAAACCACTTCAAAACCAAAGAGAAAAAGCAAAAGGTTTTCACATTTTCGTTCATTTTGAGTGTGTCTGTTTTACATTCATAATCTTCTTTTACTTCTTTGTCGCTAAGAAAGTGCATTAACGATAAAAGGTTAACCTTTATCGGCAAAATGAGGAGCGGACAAGTATACGAGGGAGTGAAAAGAAACATTTTCTTGGCAGTTATCTCCAAAGATACTTGTTGGTTTTTTTTTGTTCGTTTTCAATTTTTTAACACAAGAAAGTAACTTGTTTATTTACGTTACACCAAACAAAGTACTAAATTTTTATTTACAATTTTGTGTAAAATAAAACACAGGCACCACAGGCTTTCAATGTCTTTGATCCCCAACCCTTAATCTTCAACAGCTTGACATCCATTACAGACAAAGATGTACGTTTGGGCCATCCTAGAGTAAGCTTCATTCAACGTTTATTTATGCATGAAAGAACGATTGCTAACTAGCTGGTTGAACCTTATGCAGGGAATAAACGTAAGATGTAACAGGAAAGGTGGAGATTCATCGGCGAATTCGCATTGCGAATGGCTACCAACAGTTCCATCAATGCCAGATGCAATTCATTTCAGTCTTATTCCCATCACCTCTGTCCTCACTGGTGTTCCGGGCAAGGGCTTCTTATCACATGCCATCAACCTCTATCTTCGGTGTAAGTTGTCTCCTACACTCTCCATTGTACGATACTAAAAAACTATAACATGCTGAACTAACTGAGACTCGCACAAGGCAAAAATATTAGAAGGTGACCAAGACTAAAAATAGTCCTCTTTCGATTGTGCAGACAAGCCCCCTATCTGTGATCTGCAGTACTTCTTGGACTTCCAAGCGCACAAGATGTGGGCTCCTGTTCACAATGACCTCTCGCTAGGTCCAACCACAAATAGGGCCATCCGAACCCCAGCCCTGCAGTTCAAGTTGATTGGACCCAAGCTATATGTGAACAACACTCAGGTAATACAATGACTATGTCCTTCACAATCTAAAAGGTGGCCAGGATGTCAAAATTATTTCCTTTAGTTTAGAACTTATAAATCTATGACATAAGCTAAAATTTTCATTAGAGAAAAATTAGGAGTAACCCCCCCCCCCCCCCCCCCCCTCTCTCTCTCAATCCAGGCCTAGCAAAATTGACAAGAATCTGTGTGTTTGTTTCGAGTAATAGAAAGTTTGACGCGTGAGTCAGGCTGTCGAGGAAAAAAATTAAAAAAAATAAAGTTATTATCACCTCTACATGTAGGCCGTGCGAAGATAACATCCTATACAAATCTTTCCTTCGAAACTCCATATACATATTCTTGTAACAACCATTCGTCAAAAAAGTTCCGTTTTACGTAGTCACATCATTCATGAAACTCCATATACATATTCTTGTAACTTTGGGTGGTAACAAAAGTCATTTTCAGGTTACAGTTGGTAAGAGACCGATTACTGGGATGCGCTTGTATCTGGAGGGCATGAAATGCAACAGGTAAAGCTCTTTGATCTAATTGTTTAATTTCCAAATTCTTGCACAATTTTATTAGCTCAAGTTTGTGGTCACCGAATCACATACATATGCCTAGCACTACAGTTTTTTTTTTGTTTTTTGAAAAGCACTTCAGGGACCACCTTATCATCAAGAATAGGGAAGCAGGGACATTGAAACGAAGTGTTTGTTCATGCTCATACCTTTCATATTGTTGGAGAAAACTATAAATTGTATAATGACAGGAAACCGTAAATTAGTGACTACATGTTGATATCCCGGATTAGTATCTGGATTACAAGAGAGGTTTTAAAAGAAACAAATGAGACATTAAAAGAAAAACATAATTTGCATATATATGTTTTTCCTCTGGTCTTTATGTTTGATGCTATATTACGTACTGATAAGAGATGAACATCTATCAGATTAGCCATACACCTTCAACATTTATCAAACACTCCGGTATTGTTCCAAAACAAGATCGAAGATGCCCTAAGCTGGCGCGGATCAGAAGAGTTTGCTGACAAACGATACTTCGAAGCAGTTGAGTGGAAAAGGTTTTCCCACGTATGCACAGCCCCTGTGAAATACGACCCCAAATGGGCGTCCCAAAAGGATGTCACCTTCATCGTTGCAGGCGCTCAAGTTCACGTGAAAAAGCACGACTCCAAGAGTGTTTTACATCTCCGCCTCGCATTCTCCAAGGTTCCAAATACATATATCATGCAGTCCAATTGGGTGCAAGGTGCATCCCATTATTCACAAAAGTCCAGCAACTTTTTCTCAGCATTAACTACATCGATAACCAGGGTTTCGGAGAGAAAGAAAGACCCTGGGGTGGTGATGGATTCGAGCGTTTATCCGGCAGGGCCGCCTGTGCCGGTGCGAACACAAAAACTTTTGAAGTTTGTGGACATGTCACAGATATGTAGGGGGGCACTGGATACTCCTGGACATTGGATTGTCACTGGAGCTAAGTTGGACTTGGAGAATGGGAAGATCTGTCTGCGGGTGAAGTTCTCATTGTTAAATATCTGTTAAATGATTTTGAAAGAAAAAGAAATATTAGTCACACAATACAAGTCATAAATATCATTAGACAGTTAACGTTAAGGGTTTGCTTTGTGTATAGGGGAGGGGAGGGGAGGGGAGGGAAGGGGAAGTGTCGAATACTCGTACCCGGCCTTAATTCTTTTGTGTCTTTTGCATTTTTAACACAGGTACTTTGTCATCGTTGTTACCTGTTCTAGTGAATTGAACATATAAACTCCTTTTTGCCCAGTCAATGTGTGTACGCGTGCAATGCTAGAAAATATAAAGCCTATTCCTCGGACATATATACTCTTGTTTAATTGATGTGAAGGGATTTTTTAACTCACAAAGGATGATACAAGTAGAGCATCTTGCAATCTTTATGTAGTGAGTGAGAAATTCTCTCGATTCCCTTTCTAGATACATAGTTATTTTTCTACGATTATCTATATTGTTGATATTTTTGGTAGATATTTGTTTATATCATTCTAGCGATAAATATTTGAGAGAGATTTTTATGTTGGAATTTCTCTAGACAAACTTTTTAACACTCCCACTTAATTTTGAAAAATCATAAACTCCATGTTGGCCTCTAAACTGCATGAACTTCTATGTCGGAATTGGCTTCATCAAACTGTCAGCGAGGTGATCTAGGGTCTTGCAAGATTGTAGCTGGATTTTGCCTTTCTCCACAAGCTCCAGGATGAAATGATGGCGTAACTCAATGTGCTTTGTCTGGCTACAAAATACTGGATCCCTAGCCAAGGATATAGCTAACATTTTGTCAAAATAAATGGTTATGGAAAATTCTAGACCGTGCTTGAAGTCGTCTAGTATTCTCCTAAGCCATCTGCTTCACCAGCTACATTGGTGGTTGAGATGTATTTAGCTTCGGAAGATGATAGTGTGACTGTTTTCTGCTTCTTCAAGGACCATGAAATAGTGTTGGGTCCCATGCAACAAACATACCCACTTGTACTCATCCTGTTATCCAAGGCTTCTTCCGAATCGCTGTCTGTGAATCCAATCAGATAGTTGTCCTTCTCGCTCCGTCTCAGACAAGATGTGTGTGATGCCAAAGTTCTGAGTACTTTTGATATACCTTAGTATCCTGTTAGCTGCAGCAAAATGTACCGTACTTGGCTCGTTCATGAATCTGAAAACAACACCCCCTGAGAGGACAATATCCGGCCTTGTCTTGTGTTTACAAGACAAATTAACGATCTACAAGTTTTCGATAGAGAGACTCATCTACTTTTTCTTCTCCATCATTCTTTGAAAGCTGATCACTCGGTGCCATTGGAGTAACTGAAGTCTTGCAATTAGACACATTAAATTTCTTTAACAATTCATCCACTTATTTCCTCGAGAAAGAAAATTTGGCCAGGTTTTTGTGTTAGTTGCATGCCGAGAAAGTATCATATAGGCCCAAGATCAGTCATTATATATTATTGCATCATAATCTTCTTAAATTGTTTAATAATCTTTGCCTTGGTGCCAATAACTATCAAGTCATCGACATAAATGCATAAAATGAGGAATTATTCATTACCTTGTATTTTCACATAGAGCAACGGTTCACTTGGGTTTTTTGACGAGTCCTGTGGAAGCAAATACTTATCTAGTTTCCCATTCCAAGCACATGGCACCTGGTTTCATTCCATGTAAGGCTTTAGTAACCGATTGACGTTGTCTTCATGTCCCGTGTTGATATAGCTGTGATTGATCGATCTAAACCTTTTCTTCAACTTCACCATTCAGAAGCGCTGATTTGACATCCAGTTGATAAACCAACAACCTCTGTTGGGTTGCAAAAGCAAGAACCGTCCTTATTGTTGCCATACGAACTACATGCACAAATGTTTCTCCAAAGTCTATTTTGGGTTGTTGAGAATATCCTTTGGCGACTATGCATGCCTTGCATTTTTGCAACAATCCATCTTCATTATTCTTGACTTTGTAGACCCATTTGAGTCCAACATCTTCTTTATTCTTGAGCTTGTCAACCAATTTCCAAGTTTGATTTTCCTCGATCAATTTCATCTCCTCGCCCGTAGTTTCGATCCACACCACTACAGGATACTGAGCTTTTAGCGACGGACTTGTCCGTCGCTAACCATCACTAAAGACTTTTAGCTACGGACAACCCGTCGCTAAAAGTCCGTCACCTATAACCCCATCGTTAAAAGTTTGGCGACGGAATTTGAAAATCTGTCGCCTAAAAATCGACTTTTAGCAATGAGACGATAAATTCAATTGGCAACGGGAATTCCGTCGCTACATATATTTTCAGTATTTTATTTTAATTTTTTTATTTTCTCAAAATTCAATTTTAAAAGACTTTTAGCGACAAATACTCCGTCGCTAAAAGTCCTTCACTTATTTAAGCCTTTTAAATGAGGTAGCTTCTGTCTTTAAAAGTCCATCCAATTAACAACCAAATCAGACTTATAGGGACAAAATTTTGGTCGCTAAATGTCTATAGGTAAAAGTTTAATAAAAGTTGTTTCTTAAATTGTTTTTTTTTTAAATCAAGCCTATTTTCATTGACAATAAGTTATAATCAACAATATAGCATTCTTCTTTACCAGATTTCAAGCAATACAAATAAAGTATAAGTCATACACCAATATCTAACAATCAACTACCAAAATTCAAATAAAATAAATCACATTCTAAAAATTTTGAAACAAAATTACTTATTTTAACAAAAATAAGTTGAGTTCGGTGAGCGCTCTGATGCAGACATCTTCCTATTACCCTTCTTGGGCAATGGGAACCGCCGGTACTTGGTTTGCTATGAACAAAAAAAATGATCATAACAATCCTCGATAGTCTCCACGACGATGCCAGAGAGATGCCTATGAAGCAACTTTTCAAAGCCCAATTGGATGCTATGGTAATCTTGTGATTGTTGTTTTTTGCTTATTGTAATTGTTATCTCATAGCTTACGCCAATTTTTATTTATCCACGGGATCTGTTTTGTGCCATGGTCCAAGCACCGGGGACTAAAAGTACCGGGGAAGCCGAAGATCGAAGTTCGATTGAAGAGACAGCGACCCAAGCATGCTAATCATTCAGACTGCGGCATCTTCATCATTATGTACATGGATTACATTTGTCGGAATGAGAGCCTCAAGGCTGTCATCTGGAGCGAAGCAGCCATAGAAAACTTTAGATGTTGGATAGCTTAGCAGATTCATACTAGCCGGCCCAGAGTAGTTAGGAATATTGTAAATTCGGCTAATGATGAGAATCCGGCTCCAGATGAGGCCGAATGAAATTGTAAACATTTATTTTTATGACATACCATTGTTACTTCAAATTGCTTATGATTTTGAAATTTTATGAAAGTCAATGTGAATTAGACATTTGTGTGGTGGTTAAGAATTTTGTTGCGATTTTTTTTGCTCTTCTTGAGACAGGTTGATGGTGTGTAAGAAAATGAGGAAAATTTTTCTAGGTGCTTCTGTTACTCTGTCCGCTACACTATGTAGCGAACGGTATAGAACACCCAAAAAATCTAAGTGTTGGAGTGTAGTGCTACACCGTTCGCTACACTATATAGGACGGCTTAAAACACCAAAAATATGTAACGGACAATTTAAAACATAAAAAATACTCTAAGTGCTGGAGTGTAATGTTTCTGCTAAACCGTCCGCTACACAGTCTAGTGGATGATATAAACCACCAAAATATTCGAAGTGTTGGGGTGTAATGTTTCTGCCACACTGTCCGCTACACAATCTAACGGACGGTTAAAAACACAAAAATATTCGAAGTGTTGTAATGTAACGTTTATGCTAAACCGTCCACTACATAGTTTAGCGGACGGTTTAAACCACCAAAATATTCGAATTGTTGGGGTGTAATGTTTCTGCTACACCGTCCGCAACACAATCTAAAGGACATTTTAAAACACCAAAAATATTCTAAGTATTGTAGTGTCATACTTCTGCTACACCATCTGCTATACAGTTTAGCGGACAGTTTAAACCACCAAAAATATTCTAAGTGTTGTAGTGTAATGTTTCTGCCACATCATCCGCTACGCAGTCTAGCCGACGGTTTAAAACACCAAAAATATTTTAAGTGTTGGAGTGTAATATTTCTGCCACACTGTCCGCTACACTGTCTAGCGGCTAGTTTAAACCACCAAAAACATTCTAAATGTTGGAGTGTAATATTTATTCCACATCGTCCGCTACACAGTCTAGCGGATGGTTTAAACCACCAAAAATATTCCAAGTGTTGTAATGTAATGTTTCTGCTAGACCGTCCACTACACAGTCTAATGGACGGTTTAAACCACCAAAAATATTCTAAGTGTTTGAGTGTAATGTCTCTGCCACACCGTTCACTATACAGTCTAGCGGAAAATTTAAACCACCAAAAATATTCTAAATGTTGGAGTGTAATGTCTCTGCCACACCATCCGCTACACAGTGTAGCGGACGGTTTAAAACACCAAAAATATTCGAAGTGTTGTAGTGTAATGTTTCTGTTACACCATTCGCTACACAGTCTAGTGGATAGTTTAAACGACCAAAAATATTCTAAGTGTTGGAGTGTAATGTTTTTGCAAGAGTAGATTAAAATTCAGATGGTAAATAAACATAGCTTATGAATAACCAAATGGTACGGTAAAATTTAAATATGAATAAACATCTAGGATTATTACAAAGTCTACAATTCAAATATAACGACAATAGGATTATTACAAAGTCTACAATTCAAATACGCCAATAGACATGATGGCTCCTATAAGATTATTAAAAAATTAAACTAAAGGTCCACTACATCTTCTTCGGCATCATCTTGTTTGACATTGTCTTCTTCCTCATTTTGCAAACCACCTGGACTTATCTCTAGTGCTTTGTAATGGTTCCGCTTGTCATGGTTGGTCATTTGTTGCACAATCCACACCTTCTCAGCTTTTTAGGTTGAGTTGCTTGTTCAATAGAGCTTTTCATCCGTGTAGATCTCTTGCGGCCATTTTTTAAGATATAATAGGATCCAAAGGCCGGATTTCATCGTTCTCTTCCTCATTGGCACGTCATCTTCTGATCCCTGTGTAGGCTCAATGTCAACAGCATTGGTGACTGAAGCTACTTCAAACTGGTCGATGATGGGCTCTTGCTACTCTGTTATCTTGTAGAGATGTTTATAACCGGCCATTGTAGCAGCACCCTTTACGGACAAACGTGTAAACATTGTCACCAGATGATTATACCACAACATCTCTGATTCCTCAAAGTCAATATACGGATGCTCCAGAAAGGCAATGGTACCTTGCAACTTGTTTGTAACCTTAGTCCATTGTGGCAAGACGTATTTTATCAGGGATTGCCTTGATATTCTTTTGGTGAAAAACTGCAGAATGTGTTTACACAGCATGCCATGGAACTCAAACTTCTTACAAACACATGTCATCGAATTCGTATCTATGTCATGCCTCACTGTATCCAGTCTACGTACCTTCTTAGGGGCGAGATCATTCACCAACGAATAAACCTTGTACTCACGTATAGACTTTTCTCCTACCTTGTTTAGACTGTATCGTCCCGATTTCTGCAGCTCCACTTAGTATCTTGGTATTGCATGAACATCTCCTTCGTATAGACGTTTGCACCATTCACGTCCAACGAGGTCTCAAGAAACCTTTTCCTTTGTTTTTATGTGCTTGCAAAGTTCGCAGCCCTTTCTTTCACGAATAACTGTGTAACCACTTTTTGAACAGATGTGACAAAACTCTTCAAATTTGTAGATGTACCTACATAACTATCAAACGTGGCATTCATATATTCACTCATGCCTGTCGTTTTCATGCCCGCAGAAAATATCTTCTCATGTAAATGTCAATTCATTGCTCTTTGAGCTCATAAAAGTGTTGGAGCCATTCGTGGTCTTACAATGAATAATATTGAACAAGCTTTCCCTACCTCTTTTCAAATTCCTCAATCGTTAACAACTTGTTAAAGCACCTGTCAAAATCTTGTTTGAAGTCTGGATACTTTGCATACACTTGATGCAGACTTTTAGGGTATTTGTTGCTTACGTACCAAGTGCACAAGTTGTGTCTAGTATCTGGAAAGACGGCATTAATAGCCTTCTTCATTGCCAAAGCTTGATCGTTGATGATAACATTAGGTGCTTTGTTGTTCATGGTTTTTAGCCACGTCTTAAACAACCATACAAAAGAACTCTCACTCTCGTCCCTTAACAAAGCGAACCTGAACAGGATTGAGTGATAATGATGAGTAACGTCTGTGAAAGGAGCAAACGGCATCGAGTACTTTTTGGTACAGGGTACAGTATGTGGTGTCAAAAGTCACAACATCCCTAAAATACTTATAAGCAAGTCTCGAATGACCGTCGACCCAAGAAATTGTTGTAACTCAGTTTTTTTACGACGAATTGTTCTGTTGCTAAATATTTTACGTAATAAATTATTTATAAAAAAATTAATTAAAATACGGAAAATACAATTAGCGACGAAGAATCCTTCGCTAATTGTATTTGAACGTCCATCACTCAAGGTCGACTTTAGGCGACGAATTTAAAAATTCTATCGCAACACTTTTAGCAACGGGATTGCAAGCAATAGAGCCCGTTGCTAAAATCTTTGGGCGATGGATATACGGCTTTTAGTGACAAAATTGTTTGTCGTTAAAAGTCCTTATTCTTGTAGTAAGTGGAGTAACTTCTTTTGTTTTTTTTTTTTGGATAAATAAGAGAATAGCAATGATAATTGAAAGGTTACCAAATTTTCCCAGTGGCATACAGAGGTCACGACATTTCCATAACTCATTTGTATACAAGAACATGTTGGTCACAAATGAATAAATTACCTCTAAGCCTACATATTACAATTAAACTAAAACAGAGCATATGCTACACTTCAGACTAACTATAAGTAATATGCAGAAGCCTGAAGTGTACATAAACACTTTAGTAAACAAACGTAAATCTAAAAACACAAATACTAGTAATACAGAGAGGAAGTCTACCAGAAGCATACAATAATAGAAGGTGTCGTCGATAACCAAAGGGATCACCTCGCCAAGATAAGATTCAGTCAATTTGTCAAGGTTCACAATATTCCACCTACATTTTCACCCCAAACACGCCAACCGTGAATCCGAAAGCAAACCAATAAACACAAAAACTATCACGACCCGAACCCACGGGTAGGCCCGTGAGCTAGATACGTGACCGGCCCACAGACCCAGTGAACTCCAACCAAGGGCTCTGCTAGGCCTTACCTCAACCTATATACAAGAATCTATAACCAAGTATTTAAATCTATCTCCTTAATAATATTTCAAAAATCACGCTTATAATTTCTCAATAAATCTCCAATGACATTCTTTATTTAACACCTAACACAGATCATTTTAAATCTGGTGGACATCTAAGCTCCGAAAAAAAATCTCAAATTACAAATCTAGTACTAGCATACTACCTATTGATTTATTAAATAATCTAAGTGGACTATAACTCCTCTAGCAGTCGTTTACCATAATCCTCGTGGCCTTCATCACTGCCTGTTCCATCTAGATCATTGCCTGAAAATATTTAAAAAAGTGAGCTTGGGGCCCAGTAAGAACACATACCATATCCCTAAAATAGGTTTTGGGATTCATATGGGATTCATAAAAACATGCAATGGTTTTTCTCGCCTAGTAACATTTTCAAAGGAGATACTACACACATATATATATAATTTATGTAGGCAATTCATCCAAGAATCTCAAAACTGGAGTACGACATTAAGAGGCTCAATAACAACTATCGCAGTTCATCATAACCTAGGTATGTTGCGGTCAGTGTACATTTCCCCATATCGAGGGCCCACAATTCTTACTCCACCTGGGATAAATATTATTCGGTCAGGGTATGCGCTCCCCTGACTAGAGCCCACAATCCCTCCTTCGTCGGGGATACATATTATTGAGGAGGCAAGGGCGAATCACGAGCAAATGTACTTTGCGTCAACGTACCGTCCAATTGACCAGGTCCTAAGAATTCAACTTTTTTCCGTGGATATAGGGCACAACAACCAAGCTAGAAATACCGTTTCATTTAACATAAGCCAACTTTAAAACACTACTCATAGAAACATTCCATGGCATTTTTGATGCATTTTTTCATCAATCAATTTACAAAAAAATAGTAGCGTGTGAAAGGCTTTAAAACTTTTAATTGGACCAAATCACATACATATACATAAACGGAAAATATGGAATACAGAGTAATATGGTAGGAGTACTTATCTGAATAGCTAAGCGACGGTTTCCAAACTTTCCCCAGCTCTTGGCTATCAAAACCTAAACAATAAATCATACATATGTTATTTATTGCCGCTCAATCATGCCTAGGTGCTAAATTTTCTCAAGTGCGCAAACTTACCCAAATACCCCTTGACTTATGTAAAATTACCAAATTATCCCAATGCCTAACGTATTGTTACATACCTAATATAACTCAAAATATCCTTTTAAACAACTAGGTGGGTTTTTCGGACAAAAATGGCTTTTCTGGGAATTCTCAATTCAAAATCTCAAATTGTTCCTTAAATTGAACGCTAAGGTTCTTATTCCAAAGTATATTCAAACAGCACCAAACTATCACAAACTTTCAGACGCTCAAGCATCTCAGTTTCTTTTGATCACTGTAAAATTTCTGGCTAAAAATAATTTTGTTTAGCATATCAAATAATTCAAAAAACGTTTTTGAAAATAAGATTGTTTCAGGCCTTTTGCATGCCTAGAAAAATCCCATAAATTTCTACATCGAAGGTTTCACAAAAATAAGTCTAGTTTTAGTTTTGTACTTTGCCCAAATTGGCTCAATAGTGGCTTAAAAATTCTTGGGAAATGTACTAATCTGTAATTCTGAAAATAGCATTTTTCAGCAAACCCTAGTTTTGTAGATTAAATATTTTGAGGAAGAAACATGGTGAATATTAAAAAAACTATAAAGTTAAAGTAGACTTTCTATGGTTTTCGTAAATATAAGTTTCAGAAAAATCCAATGAGTACCGACTTCTCTACAGTAAATCAAAATGGCTGATCAAAATAGCACATCTCTGTGCAGACCAGTTTTGTTTAATGATTATTTTGGAGTATAAATACTATGAATCTCAGAAAACTCAAGACTACAAAGTTTAAGAGGACTTTTTGTAATTATAAATTTCACAAAAATACCAAGAGTAATTAATTTTCTATGACAAATCGAAGGATGTCAAAAACCAAAAGTTCTGGATTTCTACAGTTGATTGTTTTTAAGATCGTTTTTCAATGTGCAAATGTGGGATTTTGAGAAAACTCAAAACTAAAGAGTTGAAGGAGACACAATGATGGTAAAATCATATCAATCGGAGTTGAAATAAAAAAGATATAATAAAAACCTTAACTCTTTCTTATGCCACTCTACAACAGTCTTCTTCTCAAACACACCAAAAGCTATCAATTTGACACCAAACATTTGTAATGACGTGGATGAGGATGGTCAGCAGGATCCAGATCCAGGACTCGCCGAGCCCTGATCAGCCATTTCCCTCCTAGTTGTTTATATCTCGCTCTCGTGCCCCCTCCTTCAGTGACTTGTACTCCCCTCCCTCCCCTCCCCTACTTTCTTGTACCCTTCTCTCGTATCCTCCTGAACTTTGTATATATTTTATTTTTCGATTAGTATAAAATCAATTTTTTATACACATGTGTTGTGTCTGTTTTAGGGTTAAATAATTGCTGATAGATCAGCAATTTTTTAACCTTAATGTGCATTGACAAATATTTGCTAGATTGAGAATGATTCTTAAGCAATTATTATTATAGGTTTGGGTACTAAAAAATATTTTAATTTTTTTTTTACTTTTAGCGACGAATTTTATTCCATCTCCCGTGAATAAATGACTTTTAGCGACGGAATTCCATCGTTGAAGTTTTAAGCGATAGACTTTTAGTGATGGATTTTCCGTCGCTAAAAGTCAAAAGTCATCATTTTTAAATAATTTTTAGTGACGGATAATCAGTCACAAAATGTTTGTCGTTAAAATATTTTAAGACGAATTGTAATGTTGCTAAATATTTTACGTAATAAATTTCTTATAAAAAATTAATTAAAATACGAAAATTACAATTAACGACGAAGAATCCTTCGCTAATTGCATTTTTACGTCCATCGCTCAAGGTCGACTTTCGGCGACGAAATTGAAATTTCTATCGCAAAACTTTTAGCAACGGGATTGTTGGCAACAGAGCCCGTTGCTAAAATTCTTGGGTGATGGAATACGGCTTTTAGCAACGGAATTGTTTGTCGCTAAAAGTCCTTATTCTTGTAGTGAGTGGAGTAACTTCTTTTATTTTTTTAGGTAAATAAGAGAATATCAATGATAATTTAAAGGTTACCAAATTTGCCCAATGACATATAGAGGTCACGACATTTTCATAACTCATTAGTATAAAAGAACATGTTGGTCACAAATGAATAAATTACCTCTAAGCCTACATGTTACAATTAAACTAAAACAGAGCATATCCTACACTTCAGACTAACTATAAGTAATATGCAGAAGCCTCAAGGGTACATAAACACTTTAGTAAACAAAGATGAAAACAAACGTAAATCTAGAAACACAAATACAAGTAATACAGAGAGGAAGTCAACCGGAAGCGTACGAATAATAGAAGGTGTCCTCGATAACCAAAGGGATCACCTTGCCAAGATAAGATGCAGTCAATTTGTCATCGTTCCACTTGCATTTTCACCCCAAACACGCCAACCGTGAATCCGAAAGCAAACCAATAAACACAAAAACTATCACGACCCGAACCCACTGGTTGGCCCGTGGGCCAGATACGTGACTAGCCCGCAGACCCAGTGAACTCCAACCAAGGTCTCTGCCAGGCCTTACCTCAACCTGTATACAAGAATCTATAACCAAGTATTTAAATCTATCTCCTTAATAATATTTTCAAAATCACGCTTATAATTTCTCAATAAATCTCCAATGACATTCTTTATTTAACGACTAACATAGATCATTTTAAATCTGGAGGACATCTAAGCTCCGAAAAAAAATCTCAAATTAAAAATCTATTACTAGCATACTACCTATTGAATTATTAAATAATCTAAGTGGACTATAACTCCTCTAGCAGTCGTTTACCAGAATCCTCATGGCCCTCATCACTGCCGGTTCCATCTAGATCATTGCCTGAAAAATATTTAAAAGAGTGAGCTTGGGGCCCAGTAAGTACACATACCATATCCCTAAAATAGGTTTTGGGATTCATAAAAACATGCCATGGTTTTTCTCAACGATTTAAAACTGGTAACATTCTCAAAGGAGATACTACACACATATATATAATTTATGAAGGTAATTCATCCAAGAATCTCAAAACAGGAGTACGACATTAAGAAGCTCATTAACAACTATCGCAGTTCATCATAACCTAGGTATGTTGCGGTCAGCGTACATTCCCCCTTGACTAGGGCCCACAATCCTTACTCTACCTGGGATAAATATTATTCGGACAGGGTATGCGCTCCCCCTGACTAGGGCCCACAATCCCTCCTTCGTCAGGGATACAGATTATTGTGGAGGCAAGGGCGAATCACGAGCAACAGTACTGTGCGTCAACGTATAGTCCCATTGACCAGGACCGAACAATCCATCTTTTTCCCATGGATATAGGGCTCAACAACCAAGCTAGAAATACCTTTTTATTTAACATAAACCAAGTTTAAAACACTACTCATAGAAACATTCCATGGCATTTTTGATGCATTTTCTCATCAATCTATTTGCACAAAAATAGTAGCGTGTGAAAGGCTTTAAAACTTTTAATTGGAACAAATCACTGATACATATACATAGATGGAAAATATGGAATACAGAGTAATATGGCAGGAGTACTTATCTGAATAGCTAAGCGGTGGTTTCAAACTTTCCCTAGCTCTTGGCTATCAAAACCTAAACAATAAATCATACTAGGGCCCACAATTCTTACTCCACTGGGGATAAATATTATTCGGTCAGGGTATGCGCTCCCCTGACTAGGGCCCACAATCCCTCCTTCGTCGGGGATACATATTATTGAGGAGGCAAGGGCGAATCACGAGCAACATTACTGTGTGTCAATGTATCGTCCCATTGACCAGGACCTAACAATCCAACTTTTTCCTGTGGATATAGGGCACAACAACCAAGCTAGAAATACTGTTTCATTTAACATAAGCCAACTTTAAAACACTACTCATAGAAACATTCCATGGCATTTTTGATGATTTTTTCCATCAATCAATTTACACAAAAATAGTAGCATGTGAAAGGCTTTAAAACTTTTAATTGGAACAAATCACTTATACATATACATAGACGGAAAATATGGAATACAGAGTAATATGACAGGAGTACTTATCTGAATAGCTAAGCGGTTTTGGTTCTTGTTTCCAAACTTTCCTTAACTCTTGGCTATCGAAACATAAACAATAAATCATACATATGTTATTTGTTGCCGCTCAATCATGCCAAGGTGCTAAATTTTTCCCAAGTGCGCAAACTTACCCAAATACCCCTTGACTTATGTAAAATTACCAAATTATCCCATTGCCTAATGTATTGTTACATACCCAATATAACTCAAAATATCCTTTTAAACAACTAGGTGGGTTTTTTGGACAAAAATGGCTTTTCTGGGAATTCTCCGTTCAAAATCTCAAACCGTTCCTTAAATTGAGTGGTAAGGTTCTTATTCCAAAGTATATCCAAACGACACCAAACTACCCCGAAATTTCAGACGCTCAAGCATCTCAGTATCTTTAGATCACTATAAAATTTCTGGCCAAAAATAATTTTGTTTAGCTTATCAAATAATTCAAAAAACTATTTTGAAAAGAAGATTGTTTCAGGCCTTTTGCATGCCTATAAAAATCCCATAAATTTCTACATCGAAGGTTTCACAAAAATAAGTCTAGTTTTAATTTCGCACTTTGCCCAAATCTGCTCAAAAGTGGCTCAAAACGTCTTGGGAAATGTACTAATCTGTAATTTTGATAACAACATTTTTCAGCAAACCCTAGTTTTGTAGATTAAATATTTTGAGGAAGAAACGTGATGAATATTAAAAAAACTACATAGTTAAAGTAGACTTTCTAAGGTTTTCAGAAATATAAGTTTCAAAAAAAATCCAATGAGTACCAACTTCTCTACAGTAAATCAAAATGGCTGATCAAAATAGCATATCTTTGTCCAGACCAGTTTTGTTCAATGATTATTTTGGAGTATAAATACTATGAATCTCAGAAAACTCAAGATAACAAAGTTTAAGAGGACTTTCTGAGGTTTCTATAATTATAAATTTCACAAAAATACCATGAGTAATTAATTTTCTATGTCAAATCGAAGTGGCTGTCAAAAACCAAAAGTTCTGGACTTCTACAGTTGATTGTTTTTAAGATCGTTTTTCAATGTGCAAACATCTGATTTTGAGAGAACTCAAAACTAAAGAATTGAAGGTGACACAATGATGTTTTCAGAGGGTAAAATCATATCAATCGGAGTTGAAATATAGGAGATATAATAAAAACCTTAACTCTCTCTTATGCTATTCTACAATAGTCTTCTTCTCAAACACACCAAAAGCTATCAATTTGACACCAAACATTTGTATATAAATCATTTAAATTCATGGCTAAACTAAAGAAAGAGTCTAGTGATTTTATTACCTTGAACTTTTTCTTCCCCTAGCTTGGTTTTTCCCTTCCTTCTTTCTCCTATTTCACGTGAAACAGGGCTGACAAATCTACTTGGACAGCTGTCCTCTTGAAACTTCCTTTATATATGATTGCCCTTGGTTAGAATAATTCTAAATACCCCATATACTTAGCTAGCGTTCTCGTCTCACCCACGTTCCTTTTAAATCACCACCAATAATCTTAGATTAAGGTTAAAATAAAATTTTCATCGACCACTGTAATATTCTGGGCATTACATTCTTCCCACTTCGTTAATTTGTAACTTAAGAGCATTATAGATTGTCGCTAAAAGTTTCTATAAAATATCGTTTATGCAAATTGAAGTTGAATGGTGCAATTTTCGCTAAAGAACTAAAATAATTGAGAAGAAATACCAAGGTTAGGGGGTATTACAAAAGCAGGGCTAAGCCAGAGTATTCCCCCCTTTCCCCTTACCCCCCCCCCCCAACCCACACAAACCTCTGGAGTAAATTATCCCGAATACCCCACCACCTCCCCAGCACCCAAGCCCCCCAACACACACACCCCAAAAACCTAAGCTCCCCCGAGGCTATACACCCCTACCCCACCCACCCCTAAGGATATCTACCACACCAGAACCCTAGACACAGTACCCAGTACCACAATTGACACACCCACAACTAGCAAACGAGCCCTTACTGCTGCCAGTAGAATTTCGACAACTGCCGGTGGAATTCTAGCCACCACCGGTAGAATTCCGACCACCGCCGACGTTGATAGGTCTGACCCTAGAGACAAAAAAACTCATCAAACAAGCATATACAATGATTAACCCACCAGCCATCACAACAATTAAGATCTCTTAGATCTAGTAGATCAAGAAAATCTCTAAGATCTACACAGATCCAGCACATCGGAGCAGATCTAGGCAGCGCCATCCCCACATCGGCGCCCTCCACCACTCGTCGTCCTCCACCGTCGTCCACCCTCCATCTATCGTCGGCCACTATATATGTTGATCTTCTCACCACCTAACCATACCAACAAGAAACGAAAAAGAACATAGAAACTCGGCCAAATTTTGGCTGTCGCCCCACACGCATAACTCTCGATGGGGCTATCGCGATGGATTTCTATGGAAGGCTTTTCTGTAGAGAGAAGTCAGAGAGATATTTTTAAAAAGAGAAAAGCTTCTGAGTATACAAGTGGGGTAATTTAGATGAAGGGAACTCGGTAGTTTGGAGGATTGTCGAAGAATAAGATAAATTAAGGAAAAGACAATTGCTATTGACAAGAATAAGACAATTGTTGTAAAAGATAAGTTGTTTTGACCCAAGTGTGTTGTATTGGAAAGGAGTTGGTTTCTGTAGAAGGAAGTTGCGAGGGATAAATGAGTTTTCAATAAAAGCATTAAGTGGACATAGGTGGCACCTACCACTCTTCTTCATTTTTTTTTTTGGTATACAAGGCACCTACCACTCTTCGATAATTGACCAAATAGACTTTTTATTTTTCACAAAGGATGATACAATTAGAGTTCATCTAGCTATATAAAAGTGGGGGTGGGATTCTCTAGACTCACTTGCTAGATACAGAGTTATTTTCTTACAATAATCTAGACTTTAGATTTTAGATAGATATTGGTTTACACCATTCTAGAGATAAGTATTTTATGAGAATTTTTATCTTATCTTTTTCTAGATTAACTTTCTAACAAATAGTACATATTGGCCTTGCAACAACTAATAGTTTAATCAAAACATAAAAAGAAGAATGCATGGTTGTGGATAAAAAAAATTGACCGTGATGGAAGAGCAAGCTAACAGATTTGCAATGCACAATACAAGCAAACAGTGTCGAACTATGTGAGATAAGATTCTAAAAAGGGAGAGAAAGCATGTAGGAAGTATATATAATTTGTAAGAACATGTAATTAAGTGATACAAAAACAATAGCGCGATTATCATCAAGTGATTGTTCAATTGGATAACCATTTACACTATATGCTGTAGTCAGCATTTGGTCCCACCGACTTGGACCTGAAATCCCATCTCGTGATAATCATTATGGTAGAAGCAGGGACGACCACTCAGAACAGTATTGTCTGTCAATGTTCTGTCCAGTTAACAAGGACCCAAAATCAAACTTTCTCCAGTTACATATGGGACACATCAACTATTCAATAAATTCATCTGGTCCGGCAAAGCATGGTTCATAAACGGATAATCACAAATTGTTCCATGGCAGCTCATTTTGTTTCTTATCAAGAGTTTAAAATGAAAGCAGTTGTGTTTCTTGAAAGACATCAAAACATCTAGCTGAATGTATGGAAATAATAAAAATGTATATATTTTAGAAAAGTATGGTAATAATTGGAGGTATGGCGGGAGTACTTACTCGAACCACTAAGCAAATCTGGAGTTTCTTTGGGTCCAATGCTAATCTCTTCTACTGAATATAAAAAGATGAACATGTTGTAAATTAATTCCCTTAGTGCTCGAATATCTCGCTAGTCAGCCATCAATTAATAACACACGGACCCTTTGTTCCACTCTTTAACACTCAGCAGTTTATAACCTTTTGATACGATTAGCTATCCTAAGCCGATAATAAGAGTTAACCTCTGCCACTAAAAGTGCATTTATGGCACAGATTTCTTAGGTTTGAGAGAGTAACTAAGATAGTCTCTCGAACTCTGTCATTCGCGCTAAATCGCACAAATTAGCTAAGTTTGTCACCGGATATGTAAAACTACCAAAATATCCCTCATGACCGTCGTAACTAGCAAATTCCCAACACATTTTAAAAACAGATCTGTTTCATGCTAGATTAATTTCAAGATACAAAAGTCCTTTGGAGAAATATTATACTGGAAAATCACCCTCCTATATTAAAATGTGCACCAGGCAACCAAAATTACTACGAAGAGTAAACAACACTGCAATGTTACAAAATTTTAGACACTCTCACTTACTGCACAGACACACTCTCACACACTGCACCTGCTTTACCTGGACACACAAAAACACGCGCACGCGCATGCATAGATGCTGAATTTACACATTAATCACACACAGAAAAACACACACACGCATGCACAGACCTTGCTGATTTTGCACAGCTCTCATGCACACACCAGAACACAGAGACACCCCCTACTCCTACCCATCCACCCACACACACCCTAACTACACACACACACACCCACTCATACACACCCACACACCTACACCTACAACTACACATACCCCCAACCCCAATTTCACACTCCGTGCTCACTCAATGTACACTCATACACACTGAAATACCACCTTAAACACACTGGATCCACGTTGTAAACACATTAATGCATATCATTTGAACTAATCTAAACCAAAGTTCAAGAATTATCTAACTAAAGTAACAGACAATGTTCTTATCAATTTTCTTCCAACGGAAATTCCACTTTAATGAGCTAAAATTATGTCTAACACATTATTTCTCAGATTTCTCATCTTTAATTCCTCCTCTAATTCTCTCTCTTTCCTCCAGCAAAAGTTCCAACAAAATCATCACCTACCACCCCTCCAATCCAATGCATGCTCATGCAAATTCCACTGTGTAAGGATTGAGGTCAGTGGCTACATGCAGCAGCCACGCTTGCTGGCAAATTCCAAGTTTCTTTCTTAAGTTTTTTTTTAATAAGTAACTAATTGAGTTAATGCTGGATATTATAGTATCCTAACCGAGATTTGTGTTTCTTAACTTTAAGAGCAGGGAAGCTAGCAAGCCCCTGACAATTACGGCCCAAACCCTTCCTAGGGACTAGTAGAACTTCCTCATTAGAGAGAACAAAAGTGTTATTATAAGGTGTGAAATTGAGAAATAATTCCCGGCTACAAATGTCATCATATTCTAGGGACTGTACGGGGTCATCTATTTTATACCTACTAAGAAGTATGTTGAGAGAGTCATGCTAATCATCACATTGTGATTTTCCTTTTCCACCTACCCTATCTAGGGCAGTTAATAGTCTCCAATGATGGTGAAAATGGCCTTATAAACTTAACATTCTGGTGTAAGCTGGAAAGTACTGTTGCCACGTCATGTATCCATGGCCTTTTGAGGAAAAGATTGAAAGCTGTTGCAGTATCTAACATCTATAAATTAACCTTTTATTTAACCATATCTATAGACGTGGAGAGTTTGAGTGTGCTAATGAACTCACTCCTTCTACTATTGTAGGCTCTCACTGCATGGTCCAATGAGGTGAAGTTAGAGGGATCAATCTTGAGGACCTGGACAGTACAAAATGGCAGACGTTTAGAGCCAAGCCATTGTCAATGACAACCAAAGGAACATTCTTATCAAGGGTTCGCAAGGTGATGTATTACAGATCATTACGACTTAGCCCACTCTTTGGCAACTCTGTCTCAGCAAATTTAAAAACATTATGGTACTGAATAGCCCACACATTGGATAGATCTTCAAGCTGATCTTGGTTAAGAACTTATTCCTTACTGAGTAATTTGATCACTTCCTACCTCTGAGAGTAGGAGACAAATAACAATTCTCAAATAAAGATGTTGACGAGTTTTATTCATCTGTTTAAGTACTTTATCATCCGGTGGATCTTCATAGAATAGATGATCAGTTGTAACTTGTGATATGGTTGTTTGATAGGCTCAGTCAACCTAGACAGATGCAAAACAGTAATTGGGCCTACAGGTGAAACCTCAGTCTTTTAATCCTCTTCTTCTATGGTATAGGCTTCTTCTCCCATTAGCTCTTCCCGCAAAATCGCATCGTAATATTCCTACTAAACAATTTTTAATAGTCACATCTAATATAGCTTCCATTTGATATACTGAAACTATGATTGCAGAAGGATCTAACACTAAAAGGCACAATTAACCATGCATGTTTATCCAATTTCAGTGTAGAAGTTTTTTCTTCATGTTTGGCCTGGCCAGAAAGAAAATTTCACCCTTCTTGATCAAATCTTAAATGGCATGCTTGAGGGTGATACACCTTTTCATGTGATGCCCAGCCCCTTTATGGTACTCATTGTGGGTGTAGAAATCATGTACCTCTGGTATGACAGCTGGCGTGGGAGTATGTGGCAAGTCGGCAATCATGCCCCTCCGTAGTAACCGTTCAAACACATTGGCCAACAAACGGGTGAATTTTCTTCTTGGCTCACTGCTAGCTTCTTATGACACCACTTGTCGTTTACAGTGCTGACTTCGATCGGGCATTTGGACTCTCACACTAGTCTTGTATCCTCCTGGCTTAGTATCCTAGGATGTGGTTCTCTTTTTGATTGCATCTTCTAACTATGTAAGGGATCCCATCAATTCCTTAAAGGAGATGTGGTAGTGTCAGAGATATACTCATGGTAAATTGGTTAGAAGTTTTTCTTACTATGTTAACATGCTCTCCTTCCGAAGGTGCAATTAGCCATCAGGGTAACTTTTTTCCTCCAACACATAATAAAAGCATAGACTAATTTCATGGGCTCCTGCTTACTAGTCTCTAAATCTCTTCAGGTGATGTCACATAGCCAAATTTCAAAAAAGGTCCCTAAAATGATATAATATACCTTAGTAATTCTTATAACATCGGGTATAAAATTAAAATCGAGTAACTAAATCCTTAATACACATATCTCCATCAGACAACAATCTAAGAAAATTTATTCTCTTCAGAATCTCTTACTGAATGCAGGGACTAAAACAACTTACACAACATCAACCCAATCAAATTACCCATACCAAGGTAAAGATCCCAAAATAAAACTACAAAGTCAAATTAACTGAAAGAACTCTCAAAACTCCAATGCTGGCAAAGTGCTTAGTCACCTAATTCACCTTTGCAAGGGACAAGGTAGAGTAAAAGGGTAAGCTCGAGTAGCGCAGTACGGTACCAAATGACATGACACCCAAACGAAGCTGAAAGAATCCAATACTAATTTCCAATGATAATGAGCAAAAGATATTCTCATCCAATATCCAAACAAGCATCATTAAGTATTTTGACCCTAGACATATAAACACTAAGCATGGGTCACCAAACAAAATAAGTGACTATGTTGGTCGCAAAGACCCAATGTCAAATGAAATGTACAAACATCAAATGTGTGCTGCTGGTAACGTGGTGGGTGTCCATTTATTGCCAGCATATAAGCAAATGTATGTCCAATGAACCCTCTCAGATATCGAAGTTGCTCGAACATAGTCGATGTTGGTCTTGGATTCAATTACATAGCAGTTACCCTACTTGCATAGCCTAAGAAAAAAACTTCTTTGCTCAAGCTCAAGTTTGCCATCATTAACATGAGCATAAGCAGGACAACCATATATCCTCAAGTTTTCATAATTAGCATGCTTACCACTAAACTTCTTCAGGATTCTTGCAATCAAGTGCAGTCGATGGAGACCTATTCACTAAATATGCAGCTGCTTTAATAGCTTATACCCAAATAAGAGTCCTATTCATCCATTCTACAACCACATTATACTGTGGAAATTTTCTAATAGTGCGATGCCTCACTATGCCTTTATTCTTGTAGAACTTAGTGAACTCATCCAAGCAGAATTCCATACCTTTGTCAGTCCTCAAGCATTTAATTTCTTTTCCAGTCTGTTTGTCAATCGTTGTCTTAAACTGCTTCCACTGAGCAAAGACATCGCTTTTCTTTTTGAGAATGTACTCCCAAGCCTTTCTTGAGAAGTCATCAATAAAGGTCAATATATATTTGTCACTACCCTTAGAAGTAATCGTGAAAGGACTCCAAAGATCCGAATAGATATAATCCACTGTACCCTTGGTGATATGAACAGCCCAACTGAATTTTACTCTGCACTGCTTCTCGAAGACATAATGCTCACAAAAATCTAGCTTTCTTGTTTTTTTTTCTTCCTAGCGAACCTCATTTGCTTAGCATATCCATACTCCTATCACTCTCATCACAATAAGAGTTTTCTCAGCTCTAGAACGTAACTGACAGCAATCAAAGTTCTCACAATACCATCATTCCTCCTGATCTGAATTGAACCTATCCCAACCACCTTATAGGTGACATCATTTCCCATGAGAACTTTACCACCATAAAGTGAGCGATAAGTGGCAAACCAGTCCCTATTAGGGCACATATGATATGAGCAACTCATATGAAGAAGCCATTCTCTATCTAAGGAACTGATAGTAACTGAAAGAACATCCACACCATCAGAATCATCTTCTACTACTCCAGCAACATCAACTGTCTTAGAATTGTCCTTTTTATTCCCTTTACGCTCAGGACCATCTCTTCTATAATGCCCTTCCTTGTAATAATAGTAAAAGTTTAATTTTTGGCCTTTAATTGAGACCTTGATCTTCCTCTATTTCTAGAGCCAGCAAAGTTAGTGCTTCGGCCTTGAGTCATCTAATCATCACCTTGTTCTTCTTCCCTAATTTTTGTAACCTTCTTCCTTAATTCTGAGAATTTATCACAGTCTCAAGCTCCTCCATGGAGATACTATCCTTTCTATACAATAAGGTAATAACAAGATGTTCATATGACAGATTTAAAGAACACATCAACAACAAAGCTTTATCTTCATCTTCTATCTTGATATTAATATTTTGCAGATCTAATATCATCTTATTCTATTCATCAAGATGATTACTAATTGATATACCTTTTTTCATCAAGAGAGTATGCTGCTTCAAATATAGGCTGTTTGTCAGAGACTTCATCATGTACAAGCTCTCCAATTTCAGCCACAATCCAGCTGGAGTCGTTTCTAGAGAAAAATTTGGCAACACGCTGTCAACTTAACATAGAACAGGGCACTATGGGCTCTCTCCAACATGTCTTCTTTTTCTTCAGCAGAGATCGTCTTAGGAAGCTCTTGATTCCCCTTTAATGCCTTCAACAACTCTTGGTAAATCAAAATAGCATGCACCATTATCCTCTATAAAATGGAATCATTCGATTCATCAAACTTCTCCAAGTCATACTTCGTGAAGTATTTGGTGCCATCCACTTGTGAAAAAATATATACTATACTTCGCACCAATCAATAAAGAAAAGGACTGAAAATAATAACAAAAAATAAAGGCACGCAAGACACAAGATTTACGTGGTTCGATGAAAGCCTACTCCTCGGTGGTAGCTACGATTTCACTATGACTGCCAATGAAGATTATAGATTTTTTTCTCTCTTAACAAACCATGTCAAAGAACGACTCATCTCTCTTGTCCCTAAAACACAATACAAGATGACTTATATACAATTAGAGATAGGTCGTTATTCCTCTAAATAGCTGATGTGGGACAAGAGGACTTGTATACTTACGGCTAAGTCGCGACCTATGTGGGACATCCACATATTAACCAATTTTCAGGTCGCTCGGGTCGTAAACGAGTTTTTATCCAAGACAAATGATCACTGTTAAACTACTACTTTTCACTTGCTTTTAACTAGACGTGCTTCTTTATTGTAGGTCCTTTGCTTAGTGCTGAAGGATGCCTGTCAGATGATTCACAGTCTCAAGGACATGTTATCAACTTACCTGGACTTGCTAAAGGTGTACGTGACATAGGCCAACACGACTGAGGCACCCACCCCAACCTCTTGATGCCACATTTAGTAGTGTGTCCAGTGGACATTAGACCACCATAGAGCCGGTGAGAGCTGCTACTACCACTCAGACTCTATAGAAGTGACTTCGATGAGTCAAAAGGGAGGCCCGATGAAGACTAGGGCGACGAGTCGGATATTTACAAGAAGGGAATCCAATAGTGGTCGGCATTGTTTAAGGGTAAACAAGTTGCTACAGGGAGTAAAGGGAAAGCCCCAGCCCCTCCACCAAAGCAGATATACAAATCTTATCAGATTACCTCGGTCTTTCGTAAGACTTATAAGAAGCCCCAATTCGACAAGACTGTGGTGATAGAGTCATCTCCCGATTCTGGAGGTGAGGAGGAAGAGTATGAAAAGGATGATGAGGAAGGTGTGAACCATCAGGGACCAAGAACGAGGAGGCCACTCCAAAGAAGACTCAGAGGGGTTGATGAGTTTGGCTCAAAATAGCTAAATTAGGCCCTATAGTCCTTTAAGGGCTGATTTAAACATTGGATGTAACATCCTGGAATTTTTGGAACGTTAACACTCACTAGATCATATACACTAAGGCAATAAAACCCTCAAACTCAACCGAATAGATACTACCAATCTGTCATAGCAACTAACCATCAATTAATATATTACTCTAAGTACACAATCATGATCAATAAACTAATCCAGTAACTAAACACTAATATTCACGCTCGGCTTTAAAACAAATCCTGAGCAATCTAGTGATGACCATTACCTAAGGAAAGGAAGTCAAAGGAGGGTGAGCTTTTGAGAGCAGTAGGGTCGCTCAAACGAAGAAAATATAAAATAATTTACAAATGCAAAACGATGATAGTTTTGTTCAAAGATACAATTTCTATGAGGATTTCTAGAATTTTCACAATGATTACAACTAATTCGATCAGATATGAATATGACTTTCAGATACGATAGAAACAATTATAAGTGTTATTAAACATGAGCAATTGCAAAGCCGTATAGGCAATGCAGGGTAATCACTTAGCAAAACCACAAAGGCAACGCCCACTAACACCTTACTCCGACTAGTCCATCAAGGCACTAGCCCACACCAACGTACCGGTTAATCCATCAAGGTACTAGCCCACAACCCACACCAATACACCGGTTAGTCCATCAAGGTACTAGCCCACACCAAACACCAAATCCTCAAATACCCACCAACTCCACCGAAACACACCAATACAAGAATCTAATGTCAATATGCAGGATGACAACATTTCGATAATGCAACATGTTATTCAATGCTCGATGAAAAATAATTAATGAGCACCGATAAGAGTTTCAATAAACGTTTTAAGGCCTAATGAATGGTTTTAAGGTAAACAATGCATCTTAATCAAAATAACAGAATCCAAAAGAATAGCGATAACAAATCGGAAGAACAAAAGAAATCAAATATGAGGAGTTTGATTCAGATAAAAATCTCTAACCTTATTCCGAAGCTAGCTAATTACTCGATCAACCAAAATCAGAGGTCCTCGAATAACCTAAGTTGGGGTAGCACAGATATTAGAGCGCCATCTCAACTACAATAGAGTAGGACCAATACTAATTGTTTACATGATGTTCATTTATATTCTAAGAATAACCCAATCCGCAAGACAGCCTGAACTAGTTAAACATCCTATAACACAACCTTAAGACTTAACTACACCCCAAAATTCACAATAAAATTCTCATAAAATGCTTTTATAACTTAAAATAGTATATCAGATCAAAATACTAATTATCTGAATTTTAAGTATTTTCTTTTTAAAAATAATTTCCTTAATTAGAAGAAGACCCAAAAATAACCATTAATATTTCTAGGTCAAAACAAAATCCCATAATTTTGAAAATAGCTTTAAAATATGTTAGAAAAATATAGAAATTAAAATCAGGTCAAAAGCTCATTCAAAATATTTTAAAAAATTCATTTTGCCCAAACAAAGGCAATACTGAAATCATATCAAATCACATCTAAAAATTCTGAAATTCGAACTAAAACATCTTAGAATCGTATAAACAATACACACAAATTTTAGAATTTAATATTGCCTTTAGATAGTTCAGACGAATTTTAGAAGTTTCACACTTTCACAAAAAATAAAAAAAATTAAACGATTTAAAAAATACGCTCCCCAAATGGTGCACGGGTTACTTTTTTCCGTCTTCTTCAGCGTGAACAATAACGGAGAACCCTAATTTTCGATCTGTCTCCATTTTTACATCATTTTTTTCTCATTTTTCTTGCTCCAATTCGTTAATCTAACATCCTAATACATTCTATAACAATAATACACGATTCATAATCGAATTCGTAGAGTTTTATGAAAAGAAAAACATGTATACACATGCGCGCGCGTGCACACACACACAAAATAAAATAGTTTTAGGAGTGATTACCTTATGAAATTCTCCTCTAAACCACGATCTTTGATCCTCCAACTCTTACTTTGATCCAATCTATCTTTTCTCTCCCTTTCTTCCACTTTCTCTCTCTACTCTTTCTCTCTACACTCTGTCTTCTCTTTGCCGATTTTCAGAAGAACATGGGGAAATGAATTAAGGCCACCTGCAATTCAAAAGTCATATTATATATTAGAACTCTAAGTTGGCATTTTACCAAAACCCCTTAGACTTTAGGCTATTTTTGAAATTCACCCAAAATTCTCTTTTATTACGAAAATGCCCAAAGTAACTATTTATGATAGAATAATGCAATTGAAAACTTTAACGGGTATTACATAATCTCGCTACGCTAATCATCACTAAATGCATTGATGCTATTTAAAAAAGCTTCGTCGCTTAAAATTTTAATTTAACCCGTAAACAATTACATTGGATGTAATGCACAACTATTTTTTTTTCTTGTTTTGAGTAAAAAACTTTGCCTAATCAATTCTATGTTAATGATTATCGTGAATGTATGCTCATACAGTTGCACAGGAAAAAAAATGAGGTTGGCCTAAAATAGGGTTGAAGAAACTGAGATTGGATTGAGTTGCTTGAACAGGTACAAGTCTTGGCCTAAAAATCGGCAACTACAAGAACTGACTAACCGACTGGTTACTCAGAGGCAAAATCCTATTTTTACGTAAAACAGGACCGTTAATAAGAGACTAAATCCAGTTTAATGGTAAAACCGAATGGTTAGCTTGAGACTAAACCTGATAAAATGGTAAAATCGGATGTTTAATCAAAAGATAAATCAATTATTCTATGAAAACAGGCCTGTTACTCTTAAGCAAAAATTAAATTTCATAAAACCGGATACTTTGTCAAAAACATCGACTACCAAAAAATTCGAAGCAAGGGGAAAACTGTCTGGTAATTTTTTTTGCTTTTTAGATTTTGAAGTCCTATTTCTATACAACTTAGGGCTCTCTTATTATAAATTCGGGACTCATCGCTTGAGAGGGGCATCCAACTTTCATTCTCCTAGAAGAATCCCAGTGGCTTTTGAAGATAACCCAACGATATTCAACCTTCAATTTTGAGCTTTTGCCGATTCATTCAACAAGATCAAACTCATTCATCTTGATAGACAATTCAATCTGAGGTCCGTGACGAGTCTGTGGAATGTGATTGTTCATGAAGACATTCTACGCGCGACCATGCAAATTCTATGATTCTGATGATCATGTCATCTGCT
>JAVXUP010003703.1:0-56254 GCA_033070095.1 Escallonia herrerae | reverse complement strand
GACAGTTAGATGCGGTGTCTAATCTGTTTACGGAAATATCCAACAGGAATTCATTATTCTAATCAACAATGCCTTCGGGTTATAGTAAAGTTGGGGTTATGGACATGAAAAGAATGGCCTTGATGGTTCTTTTAGTCAGATTTAACAAATGACACATCATGCCGGACATTGGATCGAGGAAATGTGTCGGTGTTAAGTAAGTACTCTTACCATATCCCTCCGTATACATTACTTTCCATTATATGGATATGTATACATGATTTTTATCAAATAGAAGCTTTAAAGTCTTTGATATGCTAATGCTTTCTTGTTAACTTGTTTGACAAGAAAATAAAATAAAAGTGTCATGTGATGCTTATATTCTTAGTTGTTTTAAATTTAGGTTATGTTGAATGAGACGGTGATTTTGGTTTGCCCATATTTAATGGAAAAAAGTTGAATTTCGGACTCTAGTTAGCGGGGCTTGTATGTTGACGTAATGCGCATTATCCTTGAAAGTGATCGCCCTTACTTCCACGAGATACTTATCTCAAGGTGGAGGAGAGATTTCGGGCCCTGGCCAGTAGGGCTATTTACACTGACTGCAACATATCGAAGTAGTGATTTAAACTGTGATAGTTATATAGTGAATCCTTTGATTTCATGCTTCAGTTTTGGGAACTGTTTGTGCAAGTACACTATATATATGTAGGGAGTTGATCTACTAACAGCGCATGTAACTTCAGCTAAGTTTCCGGCACGATCTGATCGTCCATCTTTTAAGGATGGATGGACCAGATCTAGTTTCCTTTAAAAAAAAATTGTCCGCTGCATTATGTAGCGAATGGTTATTTTGATCAAAATGCCCCCACACAACCGTCTTTTTGTGGAATAGTGCATATCTGCTACATTATGTAGCAGATGACTTTTTGACTTGACTTGTTTTCCGTTACATTATATAGTAGATGAATTTTTGCTAACCATAAGTCATATCTGTCCTCTCACCATCCGTTACATTATCTTGCTAAAGGTGATGTAGATATAACCAAAAAAAGTCCTAATTGTCAGCTCTTCTTTCCTTGTTCAACATCTTCAATATCTTGAGCTCTACTTGCCTCCATTTTTCAGCTCTCATCATGCCCTTCAAATTTCAAGTTTCAAGCAACCAAGCTTTAAGCTTCATTCAAAGAAGGTAAGTTTGTGATCTGAAAGGCTTATTGGTGTATATAGGGCTTATTTTGGAGATATATATATATATATATATATATATATATATATATATATATATATATATATATATATATATATATAGGTAGCTTGGTGAAGTTTATATATCTTAATGGGAACCATGGTCAAATTCATATAAATTTTTTTGAGATTGTTGTATTTGGTATGTTAAATTAGTGTACTTATTTTAAATTTTTTATTTGTTGGATGTTTAAATTAGTTATAATGTTGTAATTAATTTGCATGCCTAAAAATGTTACAATTTGATACTTAATCAGTTATTTCTATGTAGGTCTTGCTTTACAATGTCTGATTTTGTATCAAGCTCGAACACATCAATAGATGCTAGCGACCCTTATCTACGACGAACATTTCGAACACTGAAAGAAGTCGAAGAATGTTTTCGGGGTACTCGTTGAGGATTGGTTTTGGCTTTGGAATTAAGACAATTAGAACAAGTGCAATAACAAAAAAAATGTATATTCTCACATTTATATTAACGTCACAGGAGTAGACACCCATTGCGAAATGAGAAACATGTAGGTTGATGATAGTGATGGTGAAGTGAGATATGCATCCCGAAGATGGGACTTCTTTGCGCGCACAGATTGCAAGGTTAAGATGTTCGTAAGCCATAAACCCAAACAAGATCATTGGCTTATTACTAGCTTGGAATTGACGCACAATCACTCGTTAGTAACGCCTTCAAAGGTGAGCCAGCTACATCAACGGAAGAAGATAAGCAATGTCGTAAGGAGCCTGATTTACACAATGAATAGCTTGACATTATTAATGTTCTTGCTAAACATGCTAGGGGAATTCAGAATCTGAATTTTGACACCACAGATGTTCGTAACGCGGTCTAAACCCAAAGACGAGCCGCGTTTGGCATCAATAATGCTTAATCCACAATGAGCCTACTGAAGTGGATGCAAATGAAGGACCCGTAGTTTACTTACGAGTTTAATCTCAACGACGAGCACCGAGGTACTATTATTTTTTATATTGATGGTCGTTCGAGACATGCTTATCAACATTTTAAGGATATTGTGACTTTCGACACCACCCACCATACGAACAAGTATTCGATGCCTTTCACTCCTTTCATAGGTGTTAATCATCACTATCACTCCATCCTGTTTAGGTTCGCATCGTTAAGGGATGAGAACGAAAGTTCTTTTAAATGGTTGTTTAAGACGTGCTGGAAGCCATGAACAACAAAGCACCCAAAGTTATCATCACCGATCAAGATTTGGCAACGAAGAAGGCTATTGCTACCGTCTTCCCAGATACTCGACACAACTTGTGCACTTAGCACATAAGTAACAAATATCCTGAAAGTCTGCATCACGTATATGCAAAATATCTAGACTTTAAACAAGATTTTGACAGGTGCGTTAACATGTCGTTAACGATTGAGGAAGTTAAAAGAGGTGAGAAAAACTTGTTGAGGATTACTCATTGAAAGACCACGAGTGGCTCCAACACTTGTATGAGCTCAAAGAACAATGGATTGACATTTACACGTGAATGTTTTTTCTGTGGGCATGGAAACAACGGGCATGAGTGAATCTATGAATGCCATATTTGATAGCCATATAGGTACAACTACAAATTTGAAGAATTTCATCATAAATGCCCAAAAAGCGGTTGCACAGATATTCGTGAAAGAACCACAAGCACGTACAAGCAAAGAAGTAGGTTGCTTGAGACCCCGCTGGATGTGAAATGGTGCAAAAGTCTATACGAATGAGATGTTCATACTATAAACAAGGTGGATGAAAAAGTCTATACGTGAATACAAGGTTTATTCATTGATGAAGGACCTCATCCCTGAGAAAGTGTGTAGACTGTATACGATAAGCCATGATAGAGAGATAGATATGGTGACATGTGTTTGCAGGAAGTTGGAGTTTCATAGCATATTGTGACGATATGTTCTGCAATTTTCACTCAAAAGAATATCAAGGCAATCCCTGATAAATACTTCTTGCCGCGGTGGACTAAGGTTAAAAGAGGTTACATGGTACCATTGCCCTTTCGGAGCATTTGTATACTGATTTTGAAGAATCAAAGATGCTGCAGTATAATCATCTGGTGACAATCTTCACACGTAAAGGGTTCTGCTACAATGGCCGGATATAAATATCTCCACGATCTAGTGCTAGAGCAAGATCCTATTGTCAGCCAGTTTGAAGTAACTTCAGCTAGTAATTTGGCTGACACTAAAGGCATTCGTACATAGGGATCAAAATATGATGAGCCGGTTGTGGAATAAGAAAATGTTATCCAGCCTTTGGATCCAATTATATCGTAAATAAAAGGCCACATAGATCAGATCTACACAGATGAAGAGCTCTATTAAACAAGAAACCTAACCTAAGAAGCTGAGAAAGTGTGCATTGTGCAACAAAATGACCAACCATGACAAGCAAAACTAATACAAGGCACTGGAGATAAGTCTAGGGGGTTTGCAAGACCAGGAAAGAGATGATGCCGAAGAAGATAAAGTGGACCTTTAGTCCAGGGGCTTTGTATTTGAATTATGGACCTTGTAATAATATATTTTCTTTTATTAATAATCAATTTAGATGTAAAATTGGATTTTATTCACGAATTGTGTTCTCTACCATCTGAATTTTAATGTACTCTTGCAGTGACCAATCTGTGGTATAGTTGGTAAGTTGTGTATCAGCAGGGCAACTGACCATGCCAAACTGCTAAGCTTTAAAAAAAGTTTATGCTTCACCATCCGCTACATTATGTAGCGGATGGTGAAGCTGAAAAATGGCACTCCAACAGTTAGAAAATTTTCGAGCTTCTAGTTCCCAACACTTAGAGGAAAAAAAAGCCCCAAAAAAGCATTATGTTCAATCGTCCGCTATATTACGTAGCAGACAGTGGAGCAGAGTCATAGTATACTGCTCAAACGTCTGCTACCTAATGTAACGGACGGTGGAGCAGACATGTAGCACTCCAATACTTCGAAAATTTTTGGGCTTTTAGTTCCCAACACTTAGAGAGAGAAAAAAATAGCCTAAAAAAGCACTCTATGTAGTGGAAGGTGGAGCAAAAACATGGCACTCCAACACTTAGAAAAATTTTGGGCTTTTAGTTCCCAGCACATAGAGAGGAAAAACCACTTGAATTACATTGTGATGTGGATCATCTCTCCTCGAGTAGTGGCTCTCCCTTCGACTGTACTCCCAAATGCGCAACTGAGGCCAAATTTTTTCGGTTCCTTCCTTGCATTGAGGTACATCGATACTAAAGTGTTCTTTAGACCACTCCTGAATTTCAGTGATTAAATAGGTGAAGTATGGTCAAAATATATTGTGCAGAGACTAATATAAAATTATCAAAGACAAAATTAAAATATGTTATATGATATACCTGCAACAATGAGAGGCATGCACATATAGCTTTGCAGTCAGGCCTCGTTGCCTCGTGCAGAGCGCGATACAAGTATGCAAGTATGGATGCACCCTAAGCATACTTGCCAACCTCCTGTAAGTTATCCAACAGAGCTAAATTGTAACACCCTGGAATGTTTTGAAACGTTAAGCAATTGATAGATCAATCACTAATTCATTTGATTACCTAAATTCGATAAGAAGCCCTGATGTGTATCAGAGCTTCTACATTAACTCAAACTCTCAATTACATTGTTCTTAAATAAAACGCTAAAACTTAAATACTAAAAAAACTAAGTTAAACGTTACTTCCCTCGCAAGGGCTTAACTTAAAGAAATAATAATATTTTTAGTCAACTTCTTATTCAGGCTCTAATCACTCCAAATATCCTATTGTTGATGATCACCTGTGGAAAGGAAGTCAAAGGATAGTGAGCTTTCGAGAGCCCAATAAGAACGATTTAGACGAGTTTTCATATAGAGTCAAACAAAAATTTTTAAGAATATTTTAAATATTTTAATATAGACGAATAATACGAACGATTTTACATTCAAGTCCAATAACATCTTTTCAAGGGATTTTGTTTTTTTATGAAATCACTGCAATACGATATAAACATAGGGACAAGTATCATCTCAATCCCTTAAATAAGTAGTTATTCAAAAACCCTTTAGGTATAATGAAAAGAAATAGAAAATATTGAACATGAGTAGTACACTATAGCAAAGTCACTCCGGCAGTGCTTGATACGCTCTACACACACACACACACAAATATGGACACACACACACGTACTATCACATATACAACTCCCATATCCATTGTCTCTCTCCCTTTTTTTTTACACAATCACGCACACCAAATACATACACACGTTCATACAGTTTAAACACACACACACACACACACACACACCAATATCTCATACACACACTACCTCTTCCACACCCACTGCCTCATGGCAATGGTCTTCTTCTCTCTCTTTCTTTTTTCCTCCCTGTTTTAGACTTACAAACATCTGCACCTCACTCACTCTCCATAACATTCCACAAGGTACAACCACTGCTTCATGACAGTGGCTTCTTCTTGCTCAACATATGCACACCAGCACTTCCCCAAACCCACTAACACACTCACATATGTTGTCCATTGGTAGCCTTACACACACACACACACAACCTACCACCTTCACATTCACTCACAGTGATCACACAATACCCATTTATGCTAACCTATATTTACCTAATCATCTACCATGCCCACTGCCATGAGGCAGTGGGTCTTCCTCTCCTTCTTTCATTTACACGCACACATTTATATATAAATACCCATCACACATGCACTCTCATACTCTAAATCTCACACCCACTGCCTCACGATAGGGTTCCTCAAACTCACACACATTTATATTAGCCCAAATGCACTGACCTACCTATACCACCCAAACAAAAATCCACACACTCGTTGTTTCTCACACATTCACGCATACATATGTGCACCAAATACACACCAACGCATGCACACACAGGAGCATCAACACAATACATAACCATTTCACTTCTCGCATAGCCCTTCCCCGTCACACACCCTACACACAGTCATACCCTATATGCAAAAACCCACATCATGCCGTATCTGAACAAACCATATGCACACCCTCACTGGACAGCCATAGTCTCTCTACTGTCGAAACACATAAAAAATAGGAGAAGGCTTAAAAGAAACTTACCAGAATAGTGGTTGCGATCGCCGAAAAACTCCTTCGTTCCTTCCCCCCTTCTCCACGCCTCTCTCCGTATCTTTATTTCTCTCTGAGGCATACCAGAAGATGGAGAAATGGGTGTTGACAGCTGCCTTAGTAAGTAAGCCTTTTTTTTATAGATTATAGATAGAAGCCCTAATAGGAAAATCACATAGAACACACCTAAGCTTTCTTTAATCGCTCAAATATTTACCCGAAACTTTTATTACTGCAAAATTGTCCAAAATAAGTATCTACAATAATATAGGTGCTGGGAAAATTTTTAACGAGTTGTTACGCTATCCCGGTTCCCAAATCGTCGCTTAAAGTATGCCGATGCTCAGAAAAATAATTTCGTTGCTAAAAATACACGTCGATGCTAAGTACTTTTTTTAAAAAAATAGTGTCACTAAAAGTTGTTAATATAACATCAATGCTAACTATAGGTATAGAAATGGTGCTAAAGGTTTCTTAAAATACCGTTAATGTTAATCGTCGCTAAAGATTTAATTAACTGGCAACACGATATCACTGTTTGGGGTGTTACATAAATAGTTCACGTGAACTGTGTTCTTTGTCGTCGTTAGGAATAGAATGGCCCCGATCACCCGCAACATGAAAGCCTTTGTGTGTATAACAAGTATCCCCTCCGTGAAGTCTTTTGGCAAAGCCTTATACGTTTCTACCAACCACTTCAACCTTATTCTACCGTTTCTAAGCTGGTTTTCGGGTATTGAACCGAAGAAGTCCCTAGCAAATGTCTTAGTTGTCAGTCCAATCTTACCCGAAATAACCAGTAGTCCTGTCATGGGTAAATCTAAGATTTACCCTACATCTTCTAATGTTATTGTCATATCCCCAATAAGGAAGTAAGACGTATTCGATTCACTTCTCCATCCTTAAACAAGGGCACATTAAGGTCCGGTCATGTTTCGGAAAAATATTCCCATAGGTTAAAATCCCAAACCCAATTGTACGCAACAATTTTTTCTGTACATTGTTCAGCCTCCACTACTGTTCGGTTACTTCTACTGTATAAAGTGTTCCTCTAATTAAAAAAACATATTTAAGAAAAATATACAATGTTCATTTTTTAAATTAAATAAATAATCCCAAAGCAGTATCTTACTTGTCCATTCTAAATTGCTGTACTTATATGGTTTGCTTAGTTATACAAGATGGAGGGATCTTTAGGTTGGGATTAATGCCATTTTTGTGACTAAACATCAAGTTAGGAAACTTCTATAAGATATTGGCAAATCTAGCTTTGCCAACACTAGCACGTATATAATACACACGCGCGCGTGCGCACGCACGCACAAACACACATCTATTCTTACATTACATATCATCAAACATCATGCTCAATATTCACAAACTCGGGATTATATGCAAGTAAAGTATTGATTTATGAACTTACGTGATTAATTGGACGATTTAAGGAATTCTTTGGAAGATTCAAGGGCTTGAGGACACACAACCGCATATCTAGTTGCTAGCGCCGCTATGAAGTTAATGAAGAAGAAGAAGAAGAAGACTACTTACGAAATCAAGATTTTTCCGTACATATATACCGTCCGCTACAATATCTAGCGGATGGTGGAGCAGTTTAAATAAAGACAAACTGCCTCGCGTCGAGCAGATGGTGAGGGGACAGATATACATGATGTCAGCCAAAAGTCGTCCCCTACATTATGTAGCAGAGGACTTTTGGCTGACAATAAGTCAAGTCAAAAAGTCGTCCGCTACATAATGTAGCGGACGAGCACTTTCCATAAAAGCGGTTGGGTGGGGGCATTTTGGTCAAAATGATCGTCCGCTACATTATGTAGCGAACAACTTTTTTAGAAAAAAAGAATCTAGATCTAGTCCATCCATCCTTAAGGGATGAACAACCAGATCGCGCTGACAACTTAGCTGAAGTTGTCTGCGTTGTCAATGGATCAACTCTCTCTCTCTCTCTCTCACACACACACATATACACATACACACATAAATATAAGTGATCTTGATTCCTGATTTTGAAAAGAAAATTCAAGGCATGTTTTCATAAATGCCAAAAAACCTATTTTAAGGATATGGTATGCATGCTTGTTGGGCTCTAGTTGATTCCCTTATTTTTCAGGTGGCTATCTAATGGAAAGCAACCATTACTAGGAACACGGGGTAGATGCACCGAAAGAAAATTTCTGGAGTAGTAGAGTTTCTTTTAGACCCGATGACTCTTATTTCTTGTATTGCTAGGATTGCTAAAACTTTATAAGGAGCTTAGGTCTTCATGATTTTTATTTTATTTGTTGTTCGGGGATGTTTGAAGATATTGTTAACGACAATTGAAGAATCCTTAAGTGCAGCTCTTAGTAGCCAATTAAATGTTTTAAAATCTACTCAGTTTGAACAAATCTTGTTTACAGGTTGTAATAGGCCTAACAGAACATTGTTAGAGGTTTAGTGGGCCTGCGGCCAGTCACGGACCTAGCTCATGGGCTCACCTGTTAGTTCAGATCGTGAGAGAATCTACTAAAGCCGTAATCAATCACATGAAAGGGCCCAGCTATAGCTCCAGTTCAAACGTTTTATTACTATGATCATCTCTCCATGATTCAGAGTAAACAACTTCTCATGCCATGGAGACATCTTCGCCTGACCTTTGGCTACTTCGACATAATCATGAATCTGACCAAGCCACTTAGGGAAACCCTTCTTCCAACTTTGGCAAACATGCTTATATCAAAAGCTACTGGAAATGGCTTGAAGACTTCTTGCTAGAAATAAGATTTTACTTGATGAAGTGAGGATCTACAATGCACTGTAGCTTCATTGTTCAATTATGATACATCCTCCAATCGTGGTTCTTAAACACGCTACACACTTCACTTGGATTCTCTTTGGGACATACGAGTGATCAGCAGACTTCTTGTAACATCCCTGAATTTTCTGAGACGTTAACGCTCAATCCATCAATCACTAAGACAATAGAACTCTCAAACTCAACCAATTTAGAATCATCAACCAGTCGGAGCAACTAAACCATTGGATAAAATAATGCTCTTAGCATACTGTCATAGTTGAAACATCAATGTCTCAGTCAACAATTCTAAATAACAATAATAACCCACGCAGGGGTTCTAATGACCAAAACAAAAACTAAATTTCTCTTTCCCTCGCTCGAATCTATTTCACACCCAATACAATCTATTGTTGGATATTACCTGCAGAAAGGAAGTCAAAGGGGAGTGAGCTTTTGAGAGCTCAGTAAGGTCGCTCAAACGAAGAAATTACGAAAGAGTTTACAAATACAAAACGATGTTGGTTTTGTTCAAAGAAACAATTTGATGATAATTTTCAGAACTTTCACAACGATTACAACTAATTCAATAAGATATTAATATGACTGTCAAATTCGATGCAAACAATCACAAATGCTATTGAACATGAGTTGTAAAGCCACACAGGCAATGCAGGTTATCACTTAGCAAAGCCTCAAAGGCGATGCTCATTAACACCTTCCACCAGCTAGTCCATCAAGGCACTAGCCCACACCAATATACCGGCTAGTCCGTCAAGGCACTAGCCCACACCAATATACCAGCTAGTCCGTCAAGGCACTAGCCCACACCAATACACCGACTACCACCAAACACTTCGATGCAAATTCTCATGTCAATGTGCAGAATGACAACAAACGATAATACAATTATTAAATCGATGCACAACGAGAAATAAACACAGAGCATCGAGTATGATTTCCAATAAACGCTTAAGGCTCAAGAAAAGGTATTAAAGGCAAATAACGAATTTCTCGTAACAAATATAACGGAGTCCAAAGAAATTCGATAGAAATTTAAAAAAATATAAGAGGACAAATCGATGAATTGGGTTTCGGAAAGAAATCCCTTACCTTCGTCCAAGCTATGCACTCGCTGCTTTTCAACCTTGTTCAAACCTCGAATTAACCTAAACGGGCAAATTAATTTATTAGAATTCAACCTAGTCTCACCACTATTAATATAATGCTAAATCCTAATCGTTGCTCCCTCTGACACTCTTAACGTAACCGAAAACGAATCAGATTTCTCGAACGGCTAAACCTAACGGATAACCACCACGCACACTCTGAAAAGCATTAAGACACTCCAAAAATGATACAAAATTACTATAGAATACTTTTGTACCTTAAAACACTATAAAAAGTTATAATATAAATTTTCTGAAATTTTGGATATTTTTGAATTAAAAATGATTTTCTTACTTACCAGAAAAAATGCCTAAAATAACAATTTATGCTTCTAACTCAAATCAGAGTTCCATAATTTTCATGATAGCTTTTATAATATGTAAGAAAAATACAGAAATCAAAATTGAAATTTAAAAGGCACTGAAACTATTTTAAAATCGTTTGTTTCATTAAATCAAATGCGATACAGGTTAATGTACTAAATCAACTCAGAAATTAATGAAACTTAAACTGAGTTGTCTTTTTACTATAAAAGCATTGCTGTAATTTTTGCCGAATTTAATATTAATAGCAAATGCTCAAAATAAATTTTAGGATAGCTCCACTTGCAAAAATATTAAAAATATCAAACGATATTAGAAAAATATGAAATTTTCACAGAACTTATAAAATTGTACTAAGAACCCGCGTGTAAAGTTTCAAAATTTTTGGACATTAGTACAGTGCTCAAGAGCCACGTGGTACAACTGTGTAAGCACAATGTACCACCTTATTGCACAAACCCATTAGTGTTGAACCATCTTCTTCTTCTTTTTCTCTTCTGTACAAACCCAAAACACCCTTTGTTCTCATACACAGCTGTCCCACCCATATTTCTTACACACACCTTAACATATATTCACACATTTCACACATTACCTACACTCCAATACACCATCTTCCTCTCAAACACATCCATGCATACCCAAATCAGTATATTAGCTCCCTGTTGCTTCCTTCTCCCTTCACGGTTCATCACCCATTTCACAGTGGCTTCTCTTTGACATCCATTACACACTCAATCACACAAATGAACATTTCACCCAACACTCACTTTCCACCCACAAACAACACGCATACACACAAAACACAGTTTCACACCAATCTAACCCCACGGCATTGCTGCCATTTCTAATTCACAAACCCCACAACATCCTATGCTGTACGTGGGCTGTTTTGGCAGTCCCTCACACACACAAAACACCTGCAAAATTCCATCCTCATGGCTGCCACCAATTTCCCCATCACAAACCCACATATCAGATACACACATACATGTATTCGGCAGTCCAATACACCAAAGCACACCCATTTCTCACGTTACTCAATTCTAAACACATATATAAAAGCTGAATTTGTAACACCGGAAAAGAGCTTACTGGAAAAACTTTGCCGGAACAATCCTCCTCGCAGCTGCTTTCTCTCTAAGCAGCCCCTTGCGGCTGCTTCTTCCCACGGCAACCATCACTACAACAGCCACCGTTTCGTCCCTTAAACGCTGCCAAACAGGTACACAGCATACCTCAATTCTATATGAATCCAAACCCCACGGCAGCCCCTTCACATTTACTATAAATCATGAAAGGATTAGAAGGAAAATGCTAAAAACTTGCCAAAAAAGTCTCGCCGCAAAACCCTTCTTCATCTCCTTCCCTTGATCTCTCTCTCGATCTGCTTCATTCTCTCTTTCTCAGCCGTTTTCAGAAAAAGGGTTGAAAATGACGGCTGCCTCACAAGTATATATATATATATATATATATATATATATATATATATATATATATATATATATATATATAACCCTACATATTTATTTGTCGCTAAAAACCCAAACTTGTGATTGCGAGAAATGGTCTAAAAAAAATAAAATACTTATGATAACTATATGTTAGAAAGTTATTAATGGCTGTTACGCTAACTCGCTCCATTATGTGTCGCTCCACATAAAAATCTCAACGCTAACTAAAAGGAATTTCGTTGCCAAAGCTCTTAAAAATGTCGTTTCGCTAATTGTCACTAACACCTCAATCAATATCATTTATATTTGCCACCTTTAATATATAACTTATGGTTTAGCAAAATTTCGTCGCTAAAGGTTACTGCCAAATATTTCACCCACGAAAATCTACGCTAAATCTTGCGTATGAAAGTTACGCTTTAAAATAAATTAACCAGGTATGCAAGATTACGGTTTCGGGGTGTTACACTTCTTGTTTACGGACTCTTCTACAACAAATTTGTTCCATCAGCCAGGGAATTGATTGGTGTCAATCGAGATGGGAAACTTCTCTTGCCTTCCAGCTGCAAATACCTGTTCATGGGCTTTCACGAACTTAATTGCAGAAGGAAAAAAAAAAAGGAGATCAACAAGTGACGTTTCTTGACTGGGTCCAATTTTTGTTTAGAGGTCCCATTCGGTACCGTGAACCTCCAACGAGGACGTCAAAGAAAAAGGATAATAAACCAAGACATTAGCATAACCCTTTCGGCACCACCGTTCATATCTTTTCATTGGGGAAAGGGCAATTTCGCCTGTTTGAGGAGTGAGGTGTCAATCGCGATTTCTTGGATGAAACTTACTTAGCGGCATTTCTATCATCCTGGCTTTATAAGTTGTTTCTCCTCGGTAGAGAGTTTAATCCCACCCGTCTTGGTGTCTTCAACATGGCTAGCATGAGGGCTTGTGAAAGCAAGTTCTCCTTGGTTGTACCTGCGACACCCTCAACCCAGGTAACATCACCGGGCTGAGTTATCGATCATAATTACATTCAAAACCCTGTGCTGAATACATATCAACTACATCCTCATACTCATACATCATTGATAGACGCTCCAAAATGCGTCCTTACAAAAAACTTTCTTACAAACATACATCATACTGCAACGGAAGACTTTCAAGTCACTAAACAACATGAATGGTTACAAACCTAATATACGACTGTAGTCGTGTGACTCTTATCAACCTATCTCGCAGCTCAATCTTTATCTCACCACTTCCAGCTTGTCTTACCTCAAACAACTTATCCCCTGACTCAACTTTTCTAACTTGTTTCTCTTCCCTTTCCTAGAGGGTTCTTCTTGGTCAACCTTATAACCTGCATAATACAACATAAGGAATGAGCATAAGTCACCCAGTAAAGACAACACGAGGAGTATTGTGTACAAATGATTCAAAAGACTCGAAGGAATAATAATCATCTCAACGATAGCAATGAATCAAGAGTAGTCAATAAATTCCAGCATCAACATAACTTTGTCAAACAATAATTTTTTCTTTCGTTAGACTGAGCAGCTTTAAGGCCCAACAGAACAGCATTACTGCCACCTCCTCATGAACAAGACTGACTGACTGACTGACTATGCAAGTGAACCTGAAATCCAAGGTCATAAAGATAAACATCATTGAAATACAAATCATCAACATTAAAAGAAAATCAAATGCAATGCACGTGGACACGACAAACATGACTCGACCAGACACGACAGACTCTGCTTGAGACACACTTATCCTCTTTGGCCAGTGATCATAATTCATAGGCCATTCTCCTCATATTGATGTCCCATTTTACGGGATGTTCATCTCAGTCTCAAATATATATGAGAGACATTGTCAATAAGAAGGGAACTCGTTTATAGTGCTTTCTCTAACCACCTTACAACCCAACAGCAGGACTTCTTCAACGGGGTGGACTAAGGAAAAATTTATTTCACCTTATGTCCTCAACAACAAAGCTCAACAAGGAATACCGGATCAGAAGATCCACTGGTGTTTAGACCTAACACAAAATTTCAACGTAACATCATTAACAGGCACGGACTTGGGAGAAGATTACTGCAAGCCCTCAACAATGTTCTTACATAAGAGGAATATCGACTACCAATAAGTGCCAACATCTCACAACAACACGCAACGACCTCAACAACATCATCATCAACGATAGGGCAGACTGGGGAGAAGTTTGCCACAAGTCCTCAATGGTGTTCTCAAAGAAAAGAAATATCGACTATCAATAACTGCCGACATCTCACAACAACAACACGATAACCCCTACGCAACATCATCATCCACTTCAGGGATGCTAATCGAATCGAATCGAATCAAAGCATACTAGGACACTCGTCATCTTTACTAAATTCCATCAACAGGGCGGACTAAACAAATTTATTCTACCCTAAGTCCTCAACAGCACAATTCAAATATATGTATACCGGTCGCAATGACTACCGGCATCCAATCATAACAACAAGAATTCAACAACTCGTCATCAACATGGCATGCTAATCGAAATAATGAATTAACATATCAGACCACATTGTCCTTACCTCATTGGCTTATAGCTAGACCTGGCAAACAGGTATACCCGTTGGGGTACGGGTAAAATCCGGTCAGGTCCGGGTAAAACCGAGTCGGGTAATTTTTACCCGGATTTTTACGGGTAGGGTTTTTCAGGTTCCGTACCCTACCCTTGCGGGTAGGGTATTACCCGCGGGTACATGCTTAATTTTTTTTTAAACAAACAGATTTTAATAGACTTTTTGTTTATATATTAGGCCTTTTTTAACTACTTAACATAAACACTTAATAGTAAATAATTTTTCACTAATTTTTCTTTTGATAGTAGACTACAATCTCTTTCTAGTTGCATTGCTACACGGCAGTGATGATCTCAGATTCTCAATTTCAACATAATCACTCCTATCTCCAGACAAAACAATATCTCAACAAAAAAACCAAAACATTACCTACAGGCTACAAATTAATTCTTACTTCTGAAGTAGTAAAAAACTTAAATACGTACAAAATACAAACACAAATAATATAAATAGATTTGATAGGAACGGTGGCAGCGCAGTGGTGGCGGATCTGATCGAAGACGACGTGGCGGCAGAATGACAGTGGATCTGATCGAAGACGACGGTGGAGGCAGAACGACGGCGGATCTGATCGAAGACGGCGGTGGCGGCAGAACGACGGAGGATCTGATCGGAGACGATTGTGGCAGCGGAGCGACGACAGGTGGAGGCAAAGCGACGACAGATCTGATCGGAATGACGGTGGCAGCGGAGCGACGACAAGTGGAGGCAAAGCGACGGCAGATCTGATCGGAATGACGGTGGCAGCGTAGCGATGGCAAGTGGAGGCAAAGTGACGCCATATCTGATCGGAATGACGGTGGCGGCAAAGCGACGGTAGATCTAATCGGAGACGACGGTGGCGGGATGTTGGTTGTCGATGGATCTGATCTGACTGGTGGCTAAGAGAGATCGTGAGAGAGAAAGAGAGATCGTGAGAGGATGCCGACCGTCGTGCGAGGAAGAGAGAGTTCAGAGAGTGAAGGAAGAGCGGCGCAATATGAGAGAAGAATGGAATGAGTGAGTGACCGAAAGAAACCCTAGCACTTCATTTTATAGTTTAAAACAATGGGTAAACCGGGTAACCCTCAATCCGACCCGAAAATTACGGGTCGGTTCGGGTACGGGTCTATTTTCGGCGGGTATTCAAAACATGTACCCGTACCCGGTATTTTGGCCCGGGTACGGGTCGGGTAACGGGTTCGGATAGATTTTGGCCAGGTCTACTTATAACCGAAGCAACTCGCAATCTCTGATCGCAACGAGCTGCATCACCTAGTCAAATAATACCCTGCTCGTTAGACATCATTCAACATATACGCACTCCTTATTCTATCCCTTCCCATTTAACCACTCATAGCGTTTTATGACAGCTAGTTAACCCGATCCAATAATTGGATCCTTAACCTAGCTTTATTGATGCATTAGTGATAACAACCATCTCATTTTAAACCTGTTCCCACCATTCCTCGCTTCCCGTCATTCCGGACACTGAATAACACGCGATCCCAAAAATTTAGCGCCAACATGGTAAATTATCAAAATACCCCCTGATGGCCGCTACACCACCAACACCCCAAAACTGCTTTGAAACTACTTGTAGATGAACTACATCATTTGTAGCCCAAATAGTTCCTCAGAAAATTCTAAAGGGCAAAATTATCAAAATACCCCCTTGGCAGCCATCCCCCCAACAAGCATTTCAAAGCTACTTTAAAACAACTCTTCAGGTGTCCCACACCCCTTCCCAAATAAAAAAAAGTCCTTCAGAAAATTCTATAGAGAAATTACCAAAATATCCCTCTCCGAGTGGCAATTTACCAAAATGCCCCCTGAGGGTTTCCGGTACTAGAAAAAACTCAAAATGGCTTTAAAACGCTATTTTAGGCATGCCAAAGTCACTTTTGTGCTAAAAAGAATTTTAAAAAATTTTGAACCGGTGTCCAAACCGAGTGCTTAAAAGCCCGTTCGGCCAAAAATAGCAAACGACTTCGGAATGATTTGAAATTTTAGAATGGAGCTTCTCATCATCCTAGGGTCTTCATAAAATTTTCACACAAAACTGTGGTAGACTGATATTCTAAATTTCACCATAATGTTTCAAAATTCCCACAGCGGTTAACCCCTTTCCCGGCCTCGAAAAAATATGAAAACTTTCCACGATGTAAGTCTTCTAAAAATAACTAGAGTCTCTTTTTTGCACTTTGGCTAAATCTGAACCTAATTACAACCTGATTATTTAATTTTCACCTTTAGTGACAAAAATAGTCACTATTCACGTTCACGCACACGCACTACTTCACCTTCACGCACACACACTCATCTTCTTCCTTATTGAACTAGCCATGTACCTGGGTATTTTTACCCCATAATCCGCATGAAATCTCCATTTTTACACACTTAAATCACTTAATTGCATTACCATTATGCCTTGATGCCCTAAATCTATCTTTTTTTGGGATCAAAATAATGTAATTCAATTATATTCTTTTTTCTTTTGTGACTTGTTTTTAGAAGAAATGTATATTTAATATTCACAATTGTGATTAGTTCAATGTTTGAAAATATTTTCTGTAAGCTTTTGGATTGAAGTAATGTTTTGATGGTATTGCTCAAAATAAAACAAATGGAGAAATTAAAAGAATGAATCTACGTCTTTGTTTTCTGTAATCTGTTAAATTGGTTTAAGGTTAAGATTTGTAATTTTCAAGATTAGGTGCTTTGCATTTCATTAATAAGAAATGCAAAACACCTGGTCTTCATATGCAATAACCGAACATATTTTCAGTTCAAATTGGTACCATATTTAGGCCTTATTTTTTTTATATACATATTTAACCCTTTTTAGTTTTTTCAATAATTTTTTGTTTCTAAATTGATTCTTCACATATTTCAGTTTCTTTATTTTGTTTTTTAGTTTTTCAATTGATTAATTGTTTGCTAACCTAAAAATGTAAGGAAAAAAATCACAGTTCTCATTAGCCAGTTCAATATCTAATGTTTATTTTAATTTTAATCAAATTAAAAAGAGAATAATAAAGAAATTTATTTGTTATGTTTTTCTTTCTCATCACACTTTTTATGTTTTAATATATAGAATAGATTCATTATCTAATGTTCTTTTCATTTCATCAAAATTTAAAAAGAAGTGGTAAAAGAACGATAAGAATGTAATTAACGTAATTAACGGAGGACATAATCATCCAAAAATAATTTATAATATTCATACTTTTATAGATAGTACACACACACACAAATATATTTTTCTTAACCACACATTTTGTGTCCCAATATGTAAATGTAGGTTTAGATTAAATTTATGACTTAATATTTATGAAACACATTATAAAATAACTAATTAGGGAAGGGTAGGGTTTTCATTGAAATAACTAACAGAGGGCAAAACCAGAAATGATTACAAATTAGTAATTAATAATAGTAATTATGAAATAGTAGGATAATAATAATATTTATGAAAGGGTAGAATTGTTATTAGAATGATTAAAGGGCAAAAATTGAATAAAATGATTTACAAGATTCATACTTTTATAGGTAGTATAGATATATTTATCGGATTCTTTTATCAAACATCTATTAATTGATGGACATATATATTAGTTATTGATGTTCTACTGTAGGGTTAGTCGATATTACAAATGCAAGGTTAGGCATGATATCTTTGAAGAGATAACCATGAGGATGTATATAGCTAACACTATATCTACACAGTTGATAAGCCGGATTGGATACCCACTAATTTGATCGTTATGTGCTGGTTACGAGTACATGAACTAGTTAGTATAAAAGCACACCTTATCAAAAAAAATTTACACATAAAAAGAAGAAAATATTCATCCACTATCATTTTGTTATTCTGGTTCGGACAATCTAATTAATGAATCTACAGTTTTTTCTATTAGGTTATGTACTCGAACCCCAACCATTTTAGCCTGAGAGGTCGCCCAAGTGTAACATGGCTACATCAAAGGTCATGCATGGCCTAGTGGGGACAAAATTACCATCTAGAACAACAATTCTGTTACGCCTCACATATTTCAATTTTATGCATCCTCGTCTTTCTTCATCATGGTTTCTATTTTAATCAATTGAATGCATCAGTTCTATTATGCAACATGAGAGTGAGAGTTGGCTGCCCGGAAGAGGTAATTTAAAAAAAATACAAATGCTTTGATAGCTTTGGAGCAAAAAGAAAAAAAGGATGATAAAAGAATATGGAGAAAAAGAAGCTTTTATTTATCGAATAAAATGAGGCAAGGATGCAGGTGTCTATATATATATATATATATATATATATATATATATATATATATATATATATATATATATATATATATATATATATATATATATATATATATATGAAAGCCGAAGTTAAGAGAATGTTGTTCAGTTATCGCTTACTTAGACACTCTCTTAGTTTGCTATATGGACTTTTCTATTTTGAATTTTTAAATTTTACTTATCTTTGTAATAATGATTTGAATTCATTCTCTCTCTCTCTCTCACACACACACACACATAATTTGATTTGAATTCCTTCTTTCCATTTGAGATTCAACCAATTACATAAAATTTTCATTTCTTTCTCTTTTATGTCAACATGCCCCCCACTCAAAAATTTTATTTATATCTTTACAATTTTATTAACTCCTGAATTTTGACAAAAATAATTCTCTATATATTCCTTTTTAGTCTTATATCTTTTTGTTAGAAAAATATAATATTCTCCATCAGTTATTCTATAAACTATCATAAACTCCTTCCTTTTATTTTATTACAAGTTTTAAATATAGTTTACGCTCTCATTTTTTTCAATAATTTATTATATATTGTTACTCTTTTCCTGGTGATCTTGAGTAATATAACCTCAATACACATGTTGATTTTTGTTGTTACTATTATCACTGCAATTGCAATTAGTTAGGAGAGGCTATTTCTATTATTTTATACGCTATTTTTTCATCTTCGCTTGTCATTAAAAACTAATAATTATTACTCAAGTTCATTTCTAACGATAAAAATTGACAAGAGAACTCCTTTAAAAAGGTAAAAATAAATTTTTAATTATCTTCTTGTCACTATCAATTTTATTATTGTTATTAGGTATTCAAATACGAGATCTCTCAACAAGTATTTTAATAGTTGTTGTTCCCGTGTGCAACGCACGAGATCAAAATTAGTTTATATTAGTTTCGTATTAAAATTAACAAATATTAAGAGACCATTGACCAACAGTTTTGGCCCATTTCATCCTTCTTAAAAGCTAACAAATATCTAACAAATACATTCTCATGAGTTAACTTGTAGTAGTTTTCCAAACAACTTTATTTTTTTCAGTACACTTACGTAAAACATAAAATTATAATAAATCACGCACTTTAAGGTAGAGATATATTTTTTGTCAATGTAGTGGAGATTTAATAATCCTTTAGACATTTTATGAAATAAATATAAATGATCTTTGTTATCCTGCTTTTACAGCTTTTTTAAATATCTTTATAGATATTTTTTCTTCAAACATTTTTAGTAATATTTACGCTGCCTTCAACCAATTCGTTACAATTTTATGCTTTTGTTACGATATGAGATCTGGTCCGGTTAAAATCACGCATAAGAAACCAGAGAGGGGTTTCGGACTAGCCCAAATTTACTTCGTCTAGTTTAGGTGACCAACAACGATACTAGACAGAGGGCCAGTGGCGGAACCAGGATTTCATCCCGGGGGGGTTAAAAATATATCAAAGGAGATAAATATTTTTATAAGTAAAATAGCACACAAAAACAAAAGTGCACTTTTCGATAATACACAAAACATACTAAAAAGCATCTAAAAGGTCTTATTAAGTTTCATGAGAGCCACTAAAGACTGTTTACAGCACAAAAGAAAAGAATACAAAATACACATTTCAGTGTTTACAAACGAAAGTACTAAATAACTACTCGATGATGCACCGAAGATCGGTAGCGTTTGATAATAACCTCATTTACAATAGTTTTGAAGACATTTTTCTCGATGTAACAAACCAAGCTATCATTCATTCATTCGTCTCCCATGAGATTCCGAAGTCGAGTCTTTATTATTTTCATTGCAGAGAAAGCTCTTTCTACAGTAGCAGTTGCAACAGGTAAAAGTAAGACCAATCTCAAAATTAAGAACACCAAAGGATATATCACATCCTTTTTCAACTCAACTAAATTTATAACAAGTTCACCAATTCCCCTGACTTCATAAAGTTCTTCACAGGAGCGCACTCCATAATATAAGTCTTGAGCTGACTTTTAAGTTCCTTAAACTATATCGGCAAAAAGTCATATGGATAAAACTGTGCAAGACATATCAACTTCTGCTTATTAAAAGCAGAAAAATCATTACTTGGATCGAGACATGCCATACAAATAAGCAACTCCGTGGTTACATCACTGAAACGATTATTCAACTCACTGATTTGCAAATCAACAACCGTTAAAAAAATATCAACACGATAGTGGTAATTTTTTTTACCTTCTTCAGCATTACGTCTTTGCCTCCCCAGGGCTACAAACCTCGCACTCATGCCCAATACGTCAATATCTTGTTTTACACAAAATTGTGAGACCTCTTCCAGCAAGTCTTCCAACCCATGATCTCTAAAGTCCTGCAATCTATGCTTTGTTATTCTTACCAACTTTATTGCATTCACAATGTTTTGATCTTTCTTTTGTAATGCTTGTGAAAGTTCATTCGTCATCCCCAAAATATTTGTCATCAAATGCATGTTGAAGACAAAATCATAAGTTGGCACCGAGTTCAAAAGACCCAATGCTTCACCTCTATGTTCATAATCTGTAGCATCCTCAACAACCTTATTAAGTACACATATCACTAAAGCAAACATATGATTCAAATTCAATAATGCACCGTAATGTGATCCCCAACGGGTCTCTCCTGCTCTTTTGATGTTAGTTTCTTGATTTAAACCTCGACCACCAACGATATCACCACTCTTTAGGTCATGAGCAAGTCTAATGGCTTCACTTTCTCGAATAACATCTTTTCGCTTACATGAAACTCCCATGGTGTTTACTACCTTAGCAACCAAATTAAAGAGCAATGAAATCTGAGAATGTTTTTTTTTTTGCAACGGCTACAAGAGTTAGCTGAAGTTGATGAGCAAAGCAATGAATATAATAAGCACTTTCATTCTCCCTCTGAATTAAGGTTTTAAGACCATTGAATTCACCTTGCATATTACTTGCTTCATCATAGCCTTGTCCACGAATTCTTAAAATGCTCAATTCATGCATTGCAAATAAACTGTCAATCGCGTCTTTCAATTATAAGGCAACGGTACTAGCAACATGGACAAATACCAAGAAAACGTTCAATCACACGTCCTCTTTTGTCCACATATCTCAAGACAACTCCCATTTGTTCTTTAACTGAAATATCACGACACTCATCAACTAAAATGAAACATAATTCAGTTTTCATGTCCCCAACAATTGCATCTCTTATTTCTTCGGCAATGGCACTAACAATTTTTTTCTGAACTTTTGGTGATGTCAATTTGAGATTCGGAGAAGCATTCGACAATGCAACTTTTTTCACATTTTCATTGTGATCAGCAAGAAACTCTAACAGTTCTAGATAATTTCCCTGATTTTTAGATTCATCAGATTCATCATGCCATGGAAAGACAAGCCTTAACGTAAGAGAAACCAAATAACATCAATTGATGCAGTCAAGCGAGTAAGGTATTGAACCCTACTTTCATCTGTTTGCTTAGACAAAATTACTTCAATACTCTGCTGAGGGTTATCAAAGGCTTGACACTTAGTTAAAGCAAGGTTGTGTACACTACCAACTTCTTCAACATGTTTTTGGAATTTCTCCTTCTTTCTGCAATCGTTAAAACCATGCCTAACAAAAGTACCACCACCCCTTGCTCCCCATGAGCACTTCCGAACAAGTATCAATACAAACAATATGCTTCATCTTTTACTACACTATACTCCAACCAACTTAAATAAATGTCAAACCAAGAAAAAACAAATCGACGAGACTGAGTTCCAAATTGTGTAAATGGAAAATTGTGGTGACGAGGTTGGCAAGGACCTTTCGACCAATATGCTCATCGAACTTTATCTCGAACATTAGGACCATAATCTAAAATATTCGGACGCAACCCAGGATCCGCAATAAGCTCGTCAGAGTTGAACTCATCGTTAACTCTGCTTAAATGTCCGGAATGAATATCACGATACACAATGGGAGCCTTGTCTCTACTGTTGGAATCTGAGATTGTTGAATAGTATCTTGATTTCTACACTCATTCTTATTAGACTGCAATAACTTTTCCACCTTTACTTTCTTTTGAAAGAACATTTCCATTCTGAAAAAAATATATTTTATTTTAAGTATCAATCCATCAATTATCAATCAAATAACCTAGTTAATTACAAATATTTTATTCTTTTACTTTTTCAGTCATGTTTTATTATCGCGTTAACTTAATTAACCTAATTTCAACCTACCATTCAACTAAATCACATATCCGACATCTTAATCCAATTGGGTCACATCCTCCATCAACCATCTCAATTCTCAAATGCTCAATGCACAATTAACAACCTATAATTAGCAGTTAATAATCTTAATTTTCAAATGCATAATTAACACAACCTAAAATTATCAATCAAATAATCAATGCTCAAATGGGGTAAAAATTTAATTGGTCCCATCCTCCATCAACAATCTCAAATCTCAAGTGCTCAATGCATGATTAACAGCCATAAAAGCATCAATTGATAATCTAAATTATCAAATACACAACTAACAACCTAAAATTATTAATCAGATAATCAATTCTCTATAGCAAAAGAATTGTTCAAAATGCACACTGACCTCAGTCCTCAGAAATCAGAACGGTGTCGTTGTCGCAATGTCGCAGGCGGTGGGTTCTTCGCCGTGACCACCTGTGACTGAGGCTCAGATTTGCTTGAATTTTACTATTTCAGGCGCCGTGACCACCGACCGGTGAGGTTCCGAGTTCGTCACTTTGTCGGTTCGTCTGTCAGCTCGTAGATCTAGGATAGATCTGGCCGGAGTTGGGGTGGGGACTGCCGGACTGGGGAGGGCCTTCGCGATTCAGGGGCTTTGACATGCGTGAGACGACAGTTCGACCGCTGTCCGTGACTCCGTGAGAGTTGAGACCTTGACGGCGACGGGGGACCGGCGTTACCGATGTGGCGAATGGCGATAACCGGTGGCCGTGGGCGATGACTGAGAGAGTGAGAGGCGCCGTGAGTCCGTGACCACTGACTGGTAAGCGGTGAAAGATCAACCGTCGACGGTGACGACGGGAACTGAAAGAGTGACTGAGTGAGAGCCGAGAGGAGGAGAGAGAGAGAGAGTCGCGAGTAAAAAAAAACTATATATAATTTTTCTTTTTTTTTTCAAAATCTGAGGGGGTGCGTTAGCCCCCCTCGTATATATGTAGTTCTGCCCCTGCAGAGGGCTACTAATTACTTCGTGCAACACAGATGAAATTTTCTCTTAAACTTTTGATACGAAAATAACAAAAATTCAAGTGATCACTAGGAGTAATATTTGCATTTAGCCCATTAAAGGCATTTTGTCCACTATAATATCTTTTTGCACTCTATAATTAGCGACAAACCTAAAATCCATAGGGTAAGAATCTTTGACAAGCATATACCATAAGCACCCAAACTCAACTAAACCCGCTATTTGTTTCTGGTCTGGTCGGTGACGGCGTGCGGCGTGCGGCGTCTCACTTTCTTGGTGACCAAACACATAAACTAACGTTATTTTCTGGTCAGAAAACCACGTGCCTCGCACGCCGATCCGTGACCTATGGTGGCTGCCCTTTTGCTTCCCAGTTCTCGCCGTATAACTAACCCCCTCCTCATTAGTCCTTGCCTCCACATTTCATCAGTACGCCACCTACTCTTCGCTCCTCTGCAGCTTTCTTTCGCTGGTTCCGATCCACATATCATATCTCAGGTGTGTCCATCTAAATCCCCTTCTTTCTCTTTCTCTATATTTATTTGCATATGTATACGTATTTTGTGGATTAGATCTGGTTTTGTTTGGTTGGTTGATTTTCTGGCGTTTTTTTTGTGTGAAGTAAATTCGACTGATTGAAAAGAGAAATGGGTAGCAGGGGATTCTCATGGAAACTGGCGGATCATCCAAAGCTGCCAAAGGGCAAGATCTTGGCCATGGTGGTGTTGGACGGGTGGGGCGAAGCCCATGCCAATCAGTACAACTGCATCTCCGTTGCCGATACCCCCACCATGGATTCCCTAAAAAACGTACTAATACTTCTGTTCTCTGTGTTTTCGCTCATGTTTGCGTGTGTAGTATGTGTGTATGTGTTTCCATGCGAAACATTATTGACCCCTGATATGTGTGTATTACTTAAAGGGTGCTCCGGAGAAGTGGAGGTTAGTCAGGGCTCATGGAAAGGCTGTGGGACTTCCCACAGAGGATGACATGGGCAACAGTGAAGTTGGTCATAATGCGCTCGGGGCCGGTCGAATTTACGCGCAAGGGTGAGTTTGTTTTGCTTAAATCGGGTGTTCTTCTATGACCCTTCTCGTGGAATTGGTCAAAAACGATGTGACTAGGTCGTGTTCATACAAGTAATTGATTTACTCATAGTCTATGTTACATGGACTCTTCAAAATGCATGAAGTACCCGATCGGGCACTCGACGCTCGGACATGGGTAAGGGATATGTTTCCGACACATCCTTTAAGATATGCCACTGAGAACAATATATTATAGTGCTTCTTTTACTTGGTTATTGCTTTAAGATGACTCAGTTTTAAATTGAAACAATATGCGTAACTTAAAACACCATGTAAACTAAGGAACAACTAAAAAACAAGAAGATATAAGAATATTTTGCCACGTCCCTGTGTCTTCGGTTTTGGAGACGAGTCCGACACTTGGACACGTATCCGACTTGGACACTCGTACCGAGTCCATGTAACATAGCTCATAGTTGTTGACATTCTTCACAACAGAATAAGAAGGGGAAGGACAAAAGTTTCGTGATGCATTATTACCTTCCTTCACATGCTGCTCAAATAAGTTATTATTGCACATACTTCTTTTGGGCAAGTGTTAGCCTCACTCCTACAAAATTTGAGACCAAAATTGGTGTTGGAAAGTGAGGACCAAAGTCTAGGTTTCAGGTTAGTGTGTGATGTTCAGGAAGAGTGCCAAGCTTCGAGGGCTACTCAGTCGGCCTTAAAGAGGGGAATGACTGGTCTTAGCAGACCAAGCCGCAAGTTCAAAATCACATTAGCTGCAAATGATCAAACGCAGCAGCTGATCTATGGAATACCATAACTATAATATGAATCTAAACCTTGTTTATGAGACAAAGATGACTTGTGCTAGGCTGATGGCTAAAGAGGAGGCAGAGATGGTCCCAGAGTAACATGTGAATAATGAAAAAAGACTTGACTGCTATTGGGATATACCAGGCTGAGTGTATTGACTACAAGGCTTAGGTGGCATAAGAACAAAATTATTGCAGTCTGCAGATCATCTTATTCTTGTGATATTTGAGCTATGTGGCACGGATGCTTCCCTTTATCTCTTGTTCTGCTTTTGGTACATGTGTGTGTGTTTCCGTATTTTCTTTTCTACCGGTGATGGTACTTGCATTTGTGTGTCTCCCTTTTTGTCTGTTTCTGGCTCGATCTGCAATCCAAGAAGCTGATTATCTTGTTGCCAGTTTGTTAATTTCGACACATGGGATCTCCCGGTGGTAAGAACCTGTTGGTATACTGTCCTATTTGTAAGAACAATGTAACAAAAGTTGCATCAGACCTAGTACTATTAATTTTTGGAAATCGCACATCCCAAATAGAACATAATTGCCAAAACAGTTATCTATGTAGTGTCGATGTTGAGTTAGATATATGGAGGATATTGTATTGTACTTTTATGTGAATCATAATAATAAGCACATTGTGTTGGGTGCACGTAGCTGGTGAGAAGTCAAATGGGTTGCCTTGATTTTAGTGGCCTTCTGACTTCAAAAACTTGAGAGTTAAGAGCTTAATTTTGGTGGCTTTTCCATGCGGCTGGATTTCTTTTTCTCTTTTTTCGTAGTTTCAGGTTCTTTGCCCATTTATTCGTTACAAGTACTTTCTTGCCAAAATTTGTAACTTTTAGGGTAGACCATCAAAGTCATTATTTGAGAAGATGATTATTTGTATGTAGTGCGAAGCTTGTTGACCTTGCTCTTGCCTCTGGAAAAATCTATGATGGAGAAGGCTTTAATTACATTAAGGAGTCATTTGAAGGCGGCACGTTGCACCTTGTAGGTTTATTGAGTGATGGGGGTGTCCACTCCCGGCTCGATCAGTTGCTGGTAATATAAATCTGATTCTTGTTCATCTTTTTCTTAGTAAATTCGATAACAATATGACTAATGTTTCATTATGGTGCAGTTGTTGCTAAAAGGTGCCAGTGAGCGTGGTGCCAAAAGAATCCGTGTCCACATTCTTACTGACGGTCGTGATGTTCTGGATGGTTCAAGTGTAGGCTTTGTAGAAACTCTTGAGAATAATCTGTCAAAATTGCGTGAAAATGGTGTCGATGCGCAGATTGCGTCGGGAGGGGGCCGCATGTATGTTACCATGGATAGATATGAGGTAGGCCTTCTGTACTTCCATACTTTAATGGCGGATATCCTTGAATAGAATGATTGGTATAGTATTCTTGGCAGGCCCTAGGACTGTGCCTAAGGTTTTGTAGATAAGAGAAGGTCTGAGTGTTCAAATTAATTCTATTATCCAGTTTTGCATTGAATGCTCAACATAGAAGCAGTCTGAGTGCTACTGTTACTTCATCTCAATCGAGTTTTCCTTTGCTTCCTTCTTTTGTTTACTAGTTTTAGTTCTTGCACGTGCTCTGTCAACTTGTTTGTTTCTTTGTTGCTTTTCTTTCATGCTTTATGTACATCTCGGCAAGTTAACCTGGCTTGTACAACTTATCCTAATGTAGTTTATATTTGCCTACGGTACCGAGGTCCTGTGCTGCCAAGAGGCTCTGAATTACCATTTTTTCCTGGAATGATTTCTTAGTTTGACTATGCTGTCGAGTTGTCATACTTTTCCTTCTGAGAACGAAATGACAAGCATTGCGAACTGTTTGTGTTCTTTGTGTCTACTTTTCCTAATTAATACAGTTCATGCAACTTCATGTGCTGTTCTCACCATCCTATCAATTTAGATTGCAGATTAAAATACTAGTCCCTTTTCTTTTGCAGAATGACTGGGAAGTTGTGAAACGTGGATGGGATGCACAAGTTCTAGGTGAAGCTCCACACAAGTTTAAGAGTGCCCTCGAAGCGGTCAAGAAACTGAGGGAGGCTCCCCAAGCTAATGATCAGTACTTGCCTCCATTTGTTATTGTCGATGACAGTGGAAAGGCTGTTGGTCCTATATTCGACGGAGATGCTGTAGTTACTATTAACTTTCGTGCAGATCGTATGGTTATGGCGGCCAAGGCTTTTGAATATGAAGACTTTGATAAATTTGACAGAGTTCGAGTTCCTAAAATTCGTTATGCCGGAATGCTTCAATATGATGGCGAGTTGAAGCTTCCGAGTCGGTACCTTGTATCTCCTCCAGAGATAGAGAGAACATCTGGTGAATACTTGGTGCATAATGGTGTTCATACTTTTGCATGCAGGTTAGTTGGCAGTAACGAAAATTTCTTGTAACGAACTGCAGTGTGCTTTTATATGATATATCTGCCTAACTCATCTTTAGAGCTCTTGTAGAGGATGTGAACTGGAACTTATTTGTAAATGCCAGATCAAATTATTGCATAGATAATAAAGAAAAATTCACACTTTTTTAGTCCTTGGCCTTGTCCAGCTGCATCTCTGGCCGGTTTTTGTTGGCCCCAGGTATGCTTTATATCCCTGTTTACATTTATGTTATCACCAAGCTAGTGCTTCACGGCATTGATCACTGAATTCCCATGGAGTGCCTTGAAAGCAGAGAGCTTTACCTGTAGCTAGTAACTGGAGATGAGTATCAAAGATCTAGGAATATGGTTTGATTTTTTCTATCCAACTTAGTTTTGCAGCAAATTGTTTGGTCTTGAAATATAGTGACTAACTTCATAGCTTTGATCTATGTGAGGTTAACTTGTTAACTTGCTGCCCTTGTCATTAGAAGTTAATGTTCATTTATGTTTTACAGTGAGACTGTCAAATTTGGTCATGTCACCTTTTTCTGGAACGGGAATCGCTCAGGTTACTTTAACCCAGAAATGGAGGAGTATGTGGAAATTCCAAGCGATAGTGGGATTACCTTCAATGTTAAACCAAAGATGAAGGCCTTGGAGATAGCTGAGAAAGCTAGGGATGCTATCCTTAGCCGTAAATTCGAGCAGGTAAATTTCTTAAGGCATTGCTTGCAGATTTCTGTTGAAAGAACTGTTGAATGGGTTGGAAAAATGATTATTTTTCTTCAATAAATTTAGGTACGCGTTAACCTACCAAATGGCGATATGGTGGGGCATACAGGTGATATTGAAGCCACAGTTGTGGCTTGTAAGGTTGCTGATGAAGCTGTTAAGGTATGACACCAAACAGAATCAAGCTATATTTCGATCCGAGAGGAGGGAAAAGTAGAATAGTTTTGTTCATGACAAGATTGCGAAGATGTTGAGGTATCATACAATGCATCTACTCTGTTACTTGCACTTGTAAGTTGTTTATTGGTAAAGTAGGAAACTGAGAATTTTAGAGTGCCATTTATGGTTGCTGAATATGCAAAAGCTATTTAGCGGATGGGTTTCCACATTTATTTGAACTTCGGATATTTTTCCTTTGACACCTCCCTAAACCTAAGAGCTTGATTCACTGGAAACTTTGTTGAAGTGAAGTTTATGAATCAAATTACTAGTCTAGATGTACCGTATAATTCATATTTAGCTTTGTCAATGTTGTGAAGAGCATCGTCAGTGCATGCTATTTGGTTCTATAAAGAGAGTGCATCATAATTGCCTCTCTGCTCTACTGTGGCCGTCACTGTCCATGATGTGCAGAGCCATGCTTATAACTTCGTTTTTCCTCCTTTTCTTCCTCATTTATTTTTTTAGTAGTAGACCAAAGGACTTTGATGTTGGACTTAAATAGCCGATATGCTGACTGTTCTGGCTTCTCATTCTGCAGATTATCCTTGATGCAATTGAGCAAGTGGGTGGAATATATGTTGTTACTGCTGATCATGGAAATGCTGAAGACATGGTGAAAAGAAACAAGAAAGGGGACCCTGCTCTGGACAAAAGTGGAAATATTCAAATACTTACTTCTCACACTCTTGAACCAGTAAGTTCAGTGAGCTCTCATTACTTCTAACCACACAACACCCGCCCACCCCCTTCTCTCTCTCTGAATAAAAAAAGACGAAAAAAGGCATAGCAGAAGAAAAATACCATCAGAAACGAATAAAAGAGAGATGATTAATTGGCTGGTGATGCAGTTAAATTGGTAGTTACGTGCTTTATGTAAATGTGCACTCATTGTGGTCATTTAAATCTATCTGTTTAGCATTTTATATTTTTCTGATTGATTGCGATGAGTCACAGTTGATTGTTTTAGAGCCCACCCATTTATGAGAAGCATAATCCAGATATTATTTACTTCCTTTGCTCATGTTACAAAACATTGATATGTTGCCTGGAATTTTGTTGTCAGGTGCCTATCGCCATTGGTGGTCCTGGATTGTTACCAGGTGTGAGGTACCGCAAGGATGTTCCTGATGGCGGGCTTGCTAACGTCGCTGCAACTGTGATGAATCTACACGGGTTTGAGGCTCCTAGTGATTATGAGACCACCCTAATTGAGGTTGTTGATTAGTTGGTCTGCGGCAAGAAATTGAGTTTGTTATGAACTTCTGAGTTGAAGTGAGAATGTTAGGGAGTATTATAGTGATTTTACACACCCTCACAAGAAGGTCAATTAAGAATTTTATGTTTGCTTGCTAATAAAGGTTGTGAACTCATTATTGGCACTATCAAGCAGCGTTTTTGTATTACGGTTTTGGCTTTTGGAGCATGCTTGCTTTGCGAATAAAAGGTAAAAGAAGTTTTGCTTGGATATCCTATTTGTTGTTTTCATCCCCCCCCCCCCCCCCCAAACATATTTCTTGAATTTGTTGAGGAAATTTCGTTTTGAAAATGCTATAGTAACACAATATTATTACTTGGTTAGCAAATTTAACTTTCATATAAAATTGTGTCCGGATATGTCAGATCTAAAGAACCACCTATCTACATTTGCACTAACCTCCCAAACACAAACCCCACGCTCCCCTTTGTTTCGCATCCATGCCCCAATGCACAAACCCACTCTCCCGCCCGCTTTGTTTCCCATCTGTACACAAACTCCTACACAATACCTTTCCCCCCCCCCCCCCCCTCCCCGCCTCCCCTCCCAACCCTTTATTTCCCATCTGCATGCAATCCCCCACCCAAACCCCCACCAACCCCCCTTCCAAAAAAAAAAACCTTTTTTCCCCTTCTTTTTTGTTCCTATCTTCCCACAATTCCCTCCCAATGCCAAGCAAATCCAAGTAGATCAGGACTGTCATGTCCTTTTTTTTTATTTTTTTTTATCAATACTAGTATAGAGCACCTGTGTTGTACGTGAATATAATCAAGAGTAATATTTGAGGTAATATTATTATCTTTTTTAGAATTAAAATAATGTAATTCAATTATGTTCTTATTTCTTTTTTCTTTTGACTTGTTTTAGAATAAATGTATATTTGATGTTCGCAATTGTAATCAGTTCAATGTTTGAAAATATTCTTTCTAGGCTTACGGATTAAAGTAATGTTTGATGGTACTGCAGAAAATAAAACCAAATGGAGAAATTAAAGAATGAATCTACGTCTTTATTTTTGTAATCTGTTAAATTAATATATGATTAAGATTTGTAATTTTCAATACTAGGTGCTTTGCATTTCATCAATAAGAAATGCAAAACACCCGGTCTTCAACTGCAATAACCGAACATATTTTCAGTTCAAATTGACACCATTATTTAAGCGTTGTTTTTTATGCATATTTAACCTTTTTTTAATGTTTTTGTTTTTCCAACAATTTTGTGTTTCCTAATTGATTTTTCATGTATTTTAGTTTCTTTATTTTGCTTTTAGTTTCCAATTTTTCAATTGCTTAATTGTTTGCTAACTTTAAAATGTAGGAAAAAATATCACAGTTGTCATTAACCAGTTTAATATCTAATGTTTATTTCATTTTAACCAAATCAAAAAGAGAATCAGAAAGTAATTTCTTTGTTTTGTTTTTTCGCATCACACTTTTTATTTTCCAATGTATAGAATAGATTCATTACCCTATGTTCTTTTGATCTCATCAAAATTTAAAAGAGAGTAATTGACGTAATTGACGGAGAATATAATCGTCCGAAAATGATTTACAACATTCATACTTTTATAGGTAGCACATACACACAAATATATTTTTTGCAACCACACATTTTGTTTCACAATTAGTAAATGTAGGTTTAGATTAAATTTATGACCTAATGTTCATTAAAGGGTAGGATAAGATTAGTATTTATGAAAGGGCAGGATTGATATTGGAGTGATTAACGAAGGATAAAAATATAATAAAATAATTTACAAGGTCCATACTTTTATAGGCAGTATAGATACGTGGTCTCGGTATATCAGATGATCCATTTCTTATGGAGAAATTGCCAAATTTAATGAGCTCCCTGTTAGTGGTTGCCCAAGTAAGCATAGAAAATGCACATATCTTTTGATGAACAGACTGCATATGTAAGAGCACGTTGGGGGGGGGGGGGGAGGGAACGGAGTCAGCAAAAGAGTAGACTGTATAAAGAAACGAAGGGAGAGTGATTCCGTGAGGCAAAGAAGGAGAGGAGAAGAAAGCGCGGAGGAGAAGAAAGTGAGGATGGTTGGTGGTTAGCGTGAGAGAGGGGAATGGGTTCAATGTTTGACATCTTTTTGCAGACATATGTTGTTTTTTGCTTCCTTCGATGAATTATAAAGTTGGGATAATTGCAAAATTACTCTTGGATTAGTTGCAAAAAGACCCATGTTATTACAAAAGTTGCAAAGGAACACCCGAGGTCGCAAAAGTGTAGCAACCGTTAAAAAAATCGTTCAAACTAATAGCGTGTGATGTTCACGCTCCTAAAGAGTGCGTTTGGTAGAGATTATACTAATGAGATGACAAAAATGCCCTCTATTTCTTCTTCCCTTCCGCTACCTACCTCATCACAATCGCTGCTGCTGCCACCTGCTCTACCGGGATTTCTTCGCCGATTTTGGGTTCCACCGTTTGTTTTTGGCCGGACGTCATGGTGGTGAAAGACTAGATTGTAGGGATTTGCCCATCGCTAGATCTACCCATCGTTGGTCTCGATTGCTCTTTTTTTCCTCCTTATGGTTAGCTTTGGCCAGCTGCAGCTTCAACCATTTCTTCCGTCCATCTGTCGTCACCCCTTTCTGTCCGTAGCTTCGACCTTTGCCAGTGATAGGCGTTCCCTCCCTTTCCCCCTCTTCTCACCCTTTCCCCTATCCCCTTCCTGTTGCCCCACCTGCTTGCTCGCCGATCCTAGTTAGGGCTTGGGCTTGTGGCGAAGAAGTGTAATTTTTTCATTTGGACAATATATGGGGTATTTTGGACAATTTTTTTATTTCGTAACGGAGATCTTGAGTTGTAACACTTTTGCGACTGTAGGTGTTCCTTTGCAACTTTTGTAATAACAAGTTTTTTTTTTGCAACTAACCCAAACCACAAAGTGTAATTTTTGCAATTATCCCTATAAAGTTTCTTCTGAATAATGTAGCATAAAATAATATTGACTAATTAAATGCCAAATTAGAAATTGTGAAAGCCTGTTCTATGTTGTTTAATACCATTTTCCACATATTTATAAATCAAAATGAGCGGGGATGAGTTTCAATAAAATATATTCATAGAGTTGATAAATAGTGATTGAATTTGGTGTTCTTGAAAACATAATATGAAAATGGTAACCAAACAAGAAATTTTTTTAAAAAACGAACTTTGAAGCAAGAGAAAATGGTTACTAATCTTAGCATGGTCTAAGCCGATAGGGCAGTTCTAAAGAGGGTCAATCTTGGACATATAGTCATGTTACTTAGAGTGCATCTTTAGCAAAACTACGTGTAGGCAGTGGCGGAATCAAGATTTTACCACAGGGGGCTCTAAAAATATATCGAAGTCATTAAATTTTTTTATAAGTAAAATAACAGACAAAAACAGAGTGCACTTTTTGATAATACACAAAAAAACATACTTCAAAGTATCCAAAAGGTCTTATTAAGTTTCATGAGAGCCACTAAAGACTCTTTACAGCACAAAAGAAGCGAATACAAAATCGATGTTTCGGTGTTTACAAACGAAAACATTAAATAACTACTCGATGAGACCCTGAAGATGGGTAGCGCTTGATAATAACTTCATTCCCAATAGTTTTGAAGTCATTTTTCTCAATGTAACAAACCAAGCTATCATTCATCCATTCATCTCACATGCGATTCCGAAGTCGAGTCTTTATTATCTTCATTGCAGAGAAAGCTCTTTCTACGATAACAGTTGCAATAGGTAAAAGTAAGACTAATCTAAAAAACAAGTACATCAAAGGATATATCATATCCTTTTTTTTAACTCAACTAACTTTATAGCAACTTCACCAATTCTCTTGACTTCATAAAGTTCTTCACAAGAGTGCACATCCAGAATATAAGCCTTGAGCTGACTTTCAAGTATTTTAAGCTCTACTGGAGAAAAGTCATATGGATAAAACTGTGCAAGACGTATTAGCTTCTGCTTATTAAAAGCAAAAAAATCATCACTGGGATCAAGACATGCCATACAAATAAGCAACTATGTGGTTACCTCACCGAAAGGATTATTCAAATCACTGATTTGCAAATCAACAACCGTAAAAAAAGTATCAATACGATAGTGGTAAGAATTTGTACCTTTTTTCAGCATTACGTTTTCACCTCCCTGGGGCTACAAACCTCGCACCCATGTCCAACACGTCAATATCGTGTTTTACACAATTGTAAGACCTTTTTTTAGCAAGTCTTCCCACCCATCATCTCTCAACCTCTGCAATTGTTGCTTTGTTATTGTTACCAACTTTATTGCATTCACAATGTTTTGATCTTTCTTTTGTAATGCTTGTGAAAGTTCATTCGTCATTCCAAAATATTTTTCATCAAATGCATGTTGACGACAAAATCATAAGTTGGCACTGAATTCAAAAGACTCAATGCTTCGCCTCTCTGATCATAATCTTTAGCATCCTCAATAAACTTATTAAGCACGCCTATCACTTAAGCAAACATATGAATCAAATTCAATAATGCACCCTAATGTGATTCCCAATGGGTCTCTCCTGCTCTTTTGATGCTAGTTTCTTGATTTAAATCTCGTTCACTGACGATATCGCCACTATCAAGGGCATGAGCAAGTCTAATGGCTTCACCTTTTTGAAAAGCGTCTCTTCGTTTGCATGAAACTCTCACGGTGTTTACTAACTTAGCAACCAAATTAAAGAGTAATGAAATTTGAGAAGGTTTTTTTGCAACGACTACAAGAGTTAGTTGAAGTTGATAAGCAAAGTAATGAATATAATAAGCACTTTCATTATCCCTATGAACTAAAGTTTTAAGACCATTGAATTCACCTTGAATATTACTTGCTCCATCATAGCCTTGTCCATGAACTCTTGAAATGCTCAATTCATGCCTTGAAAATAAACTGTCAATTGCGTCTTTCAATGATAAGGCAAAAGTACTAGCAACATCAACAATACCAAGAAAACGTTCAACCACACGTCCTCTTTTGTCCACATACCTCAAGATAACCCCCATTTGTTCTTTGACTGAAACATCAAGACACTCTTCAACTAAAATAAAAAATAATTCAGTTTTCCTGTCTCTAACAATAGAATCTCTTATTTCTCAATGGCACTAACAATTTCTTTATGAACTTTTGGTGATGTCAATTTGAGATTCTGAGGAACATTTGACACCTTGACTTTTTTCACGTTTTCATTATGATCAGCAAGAAACTCTAAAAATTCTAGAAAATTTTCCTGATTTTTAGATTCGTTAGATTCATCAGGCCCATGTAAAGACAAGCCTTGACGTAAGAGAAACCGAATGACATCAATTGATGCGGTCAAGCGAGTACGATATTAAACCTTACTTTCATCTGTCTGCTTGGACAAAACTACTCTAATACTCTGCTTAGGGTTATCAAAAACTTGACACTTAGTTAAAACAAGGTTGTGTGCACTGCCAACTTCTCCAACATGTTTTTAAAATTTATCCCTCTTTCTCCAATATTTAAAACCATGCTTGACAAAAGTACGACCACCCCCTTGCTCTTCATGAGCACTTCCGAACAAGTAGCAACACAAACAATATGTTTCATCTTTTGCTACACTATATGCCAACCAGCTCGAATAAATGTCGAACCAAGAAGAAATAAATCCACGAGACTGAATTCCAAATTGTGTAAATGGAAAATTGAGGTGACGAGTTTGGCAAGGACCTTTCGACCAATACGTTCGTTGAACTTTATCTCAAACATTAGGACCATAATCCAAAATATTTGGACGCAACCCAGGATCCGCAATAAGTTCGTCAAAGTTAAACTCATCGCTAACTTTGCTTGAATGTCTGGAATTAACATCACTATGCACACTGGAAGCTTTTCCGTTACTGTTGGAATTGGAGACTGTTAAATAATATCTTGATTTTCTACTCATTCTTATTAGACTGCAAGGATTCTTCCAACTTTTCTTTCTTTTTAAAGAAAATTTTCATTCTGACAAAAAAAAACCATTTCATTCATAAGCAACTAAGGCTTCGTTTGACAAAATTATTTTTTTGGTTTTCAGTTTTTAAAGAGCAGTTTTTTAAAGAGCAGCTTAATTTTTTTTTTATAAAAACATGTGGGTGTTTGATAACCCCTTTTTTTTTGAGGTTTTTTTTTTTGTGTTTGGTAACCCTTTTTATTTTGACTTTTTTTTTTGGTGGTTTGCGGTGGCAGTGGTGGTGGCCGACGGCTGGAGGTGGCTGCCAGCAGTCACCGGCGGTGGTGGCCGGCGGCCGGAGGTAGCTGCCGGCAGTCTCCGGCGGTGGTCGCCGGCGGCCGGAGGTGGCTGCCGGCGGTGGTGGCCGGCGGCCGGAGGTAGCTGCAGGCCGTCTCCGGCGGTGGTCGCCGGCGGCCGGAGGTGGCTGCCAGCAGTCTCCGGCGGTGGTCGCCGGCGGCCGGAGGTGGCTACCGGCAGTCTCCGACGGTGGTCGCCGGCGGCCGGAGATGGCTGCCGACAGTCTCCGGCAGTGGCTGCCGGCGGCGGCTGGCAGTGGTCGCCTGAGGTGGCTGCTGACGGTGGGAGGGTGGTGGTGGTGGTCGAAAAAAAAAACCAAAAGTGAAAAAAAAAACCAGTTTTTGGAGTTTTTTTTTTACTCTGCAGTTTAAAAACTGGTTTTTTAAATTGAAAAAAAAATGGTTACCAAACGCTCCTTTTTTTTCAGTTTTTAAAACTGAAAAAAAAAGAGGGAAAAAAAGAGTGTCAAACGGGGCCTAAAATTGATTTGTTCAATAGAGTTTTTTAGTTCAGTTCTCAAGTAAAATTATCATTTTTTTAATCTTACTACATGTTCAATTACTTTTAAACAGAGATAACGTATGCTAACCCAACAAAATTAGGAGTCGAATATGTACTATACTTAGGCTTCGTTTGACAAAATTTTTTTTTTGGTTTTCAGTTTTTAAAGAGCAATTTTTTAAAGAGCAGCTTAATTTTTTTTTTTATAAAAACAAGTGGGTGTTTGATAACCCCTTTTTTTTTGGTGTTTGGTAACCCTTTTTATTTTGACTTTTTTTTTTTGTGGTTTGCGGTGGCGGTGGTGGGGCGTAGCGGTGGTGGTGGTGGTGGCCGACGGCCGGAGGTGGCTGCTGGCAGTCACCGACGGTGGTGGCCGGTGGCCGGAGGTAGCTGCCGGCAGTCTCCGGCGGTGGTCGCCGGCGGCCGGAGGTGGCTGCCGGCAGTCTCGGCGGTGGTCGCCGGCGGCCGGAGATGGCTGCCGGCAGTCTCCGGCGGTGGCTGCCGGCGGCCGGAGGTGGCTGCCGGTGGTCGCCGGCGGCCGGAGGTGGTTGTCGGCAGTCTCCGGCGGTGGTCGCCGGCGGCCGGCGGCCGGCAGTCTCCGGCGGTGGTCGCCTGAGGTGGCTGCCGGCGGTGGGAGGGTGGTGGTGGTGGTCGAAAAAAAAAACCAAAAGTGAAAAAAAAAACCAGTTTTTAGAGTTTTTTTTTTTACTCTGCAGTTTAAAAACTGGTTTTTTAAATTGAAAAAAAAATGGTTACCAAACGCTCTTTTTTTTCAGTTTTTAAAACTGAAAAAAAAAGAGGGAAAATTTTTTTGTCAAACGGGGCCTTACTCTAGCAAGAATTCAAGAACATATTTTCAGTATCAATCTAACAATCGAATTAAGTCCTATGCTACACCAACAAACAAAATTGATTGGTTCAATAGACAATCTCAATCCAATTAGTTCACATATCTCAATCAAGTCAACAATCCAATTATCCATATCTCAATCAGCAATCCAATTAGGTCTCTCATATATCATATATGATATCTCAATCCAATTAGCACATCCTCAATCAACAACCTCAAATACTCAATTTAACAATCTGAAATGTGATTAACCTAAAATCATCAATGCTCAACTAGGAAAGAAAATGATCAAAATGCGTACCTCAGGCAGTTGATCGGTACTGTCAACGGTCGTTGCCGCCGTCGACAGTGGGTTCTTGACCGCCGGTGGAGTCCTCGCCTAATCGCCACTAGCAATGGCGGAACCCTAAAGACTCGTCGATGTGAGCAGTGGTCGGTGCTTGGTGGTCGTGAGCAGTGAGCAGTGAGCAGTGGCGGAACCCTAAAGACTTATCGCTGCCCGCCGGTGGGCTTCGTCAGAACTCGGAACCCTTGATCGGTCGTGCGCCGTGCCTTCGTGGTCGTGGGTCTCGTGGCCGCTGCTATCACAGTCCATAGAGAGAGAGAAAGTCAAGCTTAAGCCAGATCGTCAGCGTCAAGGGGTGGTGCCATGGTGGGTGTCTACTCTACCATCACGGATTGCCCGTTTGGAATTTGCTTAGCGAAGGGCGGAGTGGCCGAATGGCTGGAGTTGGTGAGCCCGTGGAGAGAGAAAGAGATGTCGCAGTGCGAGGAGAAGGGGGGAGAGAGAGAGAGAGAGGCAGACTGTGATTTTTGAAATTAAATTTTTTTCGCCCAAAAGTGAGGCGTTACATTAGCCAACCCCCCCCCCCCCCCCCCCCTCCCCTCCCCTCCCCTCCCCAACACTGTAGGTTCGGAGAGGAAGTAAATATAGATGGTCAAGTATATGTCTTGAAGGGCTAGCAATGTTGTGTGGTTGAAAATATTGGGATACTTAAACATTGTAAAAACAAAAGATGAGCGTAGCCTACATCCGCAATAAGTTCCCCATTGAATTATGTTGTATGGAGTCATTGGGCTATTACCAGCTCCTAGAAGATTTTTCAAGTTTGATTGTCACATTAAAGCCTCATTAAAGCCTCTGTGACTACTCCACTGTCGACTGATATGAAACATATCCATTTCACAACAAATTAAAATATTTTTCTTTTGTTAAAAGCATTTGTTAGGCTCGAAAGTCAAGAAAGGAAGAAAAAAAGTGAGATATGCCATGTATTCATGACCATCCACATTACAATTGTGATATACCGTACTTGTTGATCATCAAGGAGGATCGGTATTTCTAGCTCTCTTATTTAGAGTCCAGTTGCTGAATCCCACAAAGTATGGGTTTATAGTTGGCTTAAGACTCCACTAATACGCTCTTCGGACTAGCTCTTGCGAAAAGATATTGTCCAGTAGTATGGCCGTAGTCCTATCGGAACTTAAAGTACTAGGAGTGTGACATTTGACATCGGCTAGGTGAATTAGACCTCATATTAAATAAGCACTAAGCTTTTCGCGTGATGCTAACGAGTTAAAAGCAGCTAAGGTCAATCCATAGTTACTTTGTAAAAAGAGAAAGAACCCCCAAAGACTTTACACGATGTAGTTTTTTTGCAGTTTCCTAATTTTGGCCATTCAGATGAAGGCATAATATCGTTTGGGCTTGTGGTAGGTCACACTCATAGTAACAATATCCGCGAGTTTTTGCCGATAGTCGCGAATTTATCACGATAAATTGATGAGAAGTATGAAACATGAATTTATAGCGAATATTACAATCATTCGCGAGAAAATTTTGAATATCGCGAAATGGTCGTCTTATTCGTGATATTTTCGCATTTATCGCGATATTTTGGAAGTCCACTTTTCTTGAAAAATGATAAGACTACTGTGGGGGTCAAACCTGAGTTGTTTCACTAGTTACCAGGCACGTGAACCATTAGGCTACCGTAACTCTTGTTTAAGTTTGCACAAGAATAACTATATAACCACTTTGTGAAACATGATTATATAACACACCAGCTACAATTCTCTCATTGTTTTTCATTTTTTCGTCACTTTAAAGAGTAGAAGAATTATTACATTTTTGTTATTTCATTATTATATGTAGAGTTGACGAATTTCATACATTTCAAACTATTGTATCGTAAATGAAAAATTGCCGAATTACTTTCGATATAAAGTACAAATTTTGTTATTTCACCGGATTATTTCCGATTCACTAACGAAATTCTCCAAATAATTCCAGAATAATTGTCCATCTCGAATACCGAATTTGTCACTGTGGTCACACTTGAACCAGACGAGGCCTTGCAAGACACAGTAGGTAGCAGGAACCTTGTATCTTGATAGAAATTCAATTAGGTTTAGAATTTTATGGTTTCCATTGAAATTAATTTCATTTTGTGCAAACTAAGGGACAGTTTGATACAACTAAAATTTAAGTGCCGAAAATATAAGTCCTGAATTTTGTAAAACTGAAAACTTTAAGCGACTTAACATGTCTACTAAACCCAGCTAGATATATGAAAATTGTTCCATTCTACAAGCTTATACATCTACGTAAATTGTACATCCATAAAGGCATTTTATAATTCTTCACTAAAAAATGTTGACTATGTTGGTGTTGGTGATGGTGGTGGTGGTGGTGGTGTGGTGAAAAGGTACTGATGATGTTGGTAGTAATAGTGCGTCAGGACGGGGTGTTGGCAATTGTGGTGACGGTGACATTCAACGACATGGCAATCGCGGTGGTAGTTGTAGTGTGGTACATATAAAGATAGTTTTGGCAGAAGTGGATCTGGTGGTGTCGACCATGTTGGTGGTAGCCATGGTATTATTGTGGAAGTAGTGGCGACGACAAGGGCATGATTTTGTGGTGGTGGTGGCAAAAGGGACATACTTGTTGTGGTAGTGGCTCTAGTGCGATCGAAGCAGTGTTGTCGGGAAGTTGATTGTGGCGGTATCATAGTGGTATGCCGGTAATTATTTTTTTTGGTAAATTCGTTCAATCATATTTTGCTCTAAATAATAAGTTAGGGATTGTTTGATAATACTGAAAATTTAAGGGCTGAAATTTTTTGCGCTGAATTTGTAAAACTGAAAATTTTATGCAACTGGATTTATACTTTTGAGAAGAAAGTTTAACATGCTTGCTAACCAAAACTAGATGTATAAAAACAATTCCATTTTATAGATTTATCCATTTTACCATAATTATATATTTTATGCTTGCATTTTATAATTTTTTATTATCACCGCGTTGGTTGTATTGGTGGTGATGGTATTGGTTGTGGTACGTGAAGATACAGTATTGACAATTTGGCGGTGGTGACATGAGACGGCTTGACGGTCATGGTGATAGCTATAGTGTGATGGATATAGACATGGTTTTAGGAGGTGTGCATGAGGTGGAGGTGGCGACAATGGTGTGGTGGAGATGATGATGTCATTGTGGTGGTGATGGTGTCGGTGGTGGCTATGATGGTCATGCTGGTGGTAGTGGCGGCGGTTAGGTCATCATGAATGTGGTGGTGGCCCCAAAAGGGACATGAATGTTGTGGTGGTTGCTCTAGTGATGTGGAGGTCGTCGTGCCATCAATTTGATTGTGGCGGCATCATTATGGTAATTAATCATCTATGTAAAATTTGGTTTAATAACTTTTGACCATCTATTTCACTAAAACTTAAATGATAAGTATTAAGTAAGCCCATGATGTCTTAAAATTTTGGTCTACATTTGACAGAAATTAATTTTTTAAGTGTTGTAAGGTTAAGCGCTACCAAACGCACTTAATTAAAAATCGTTGCAAATTTTAAGTTTTAAGTGCTTAATTGTTATCAATCACACTTTAGTTGTTTAAACAATCGATTTAGAATTAAAAATTTTGAAAGCCTACAAGCCACTGTTCAAGTATATCCAACAACATTCTGCATCCAAAAACAACAAATACAACAAGAAAATTACACACATGTAAACACTTTGATCTCTAACATTGTTATTCTAGTGGCACCCAAGAGGATCAAACGTGAGTGTGCTTTACCACACTTTGTAGCTTGAAACTAATTGACTTTTGGTAGTCCTTCTAAAGCCTTTTCCTGGATATTCAAATGCTTCATATTTGCAAGACCAAGTCTTTTACACCACAACCAAAAAGGTTGTTTTAAGAGCACGAAGACACTTAGAATTTAGTCATATACAAATCATCTTAAAATATATGGAGTAAATATTCCTTTCGCTACAACCTAATGATTTATTGTCCTTTAACAAGGGATAATGTTATACGAACACTAAAAAAATAATAACTACAATGACTTTCATTTTCAAACCCCCTAATACTGAGTGTAGACATTCTATTTTTGTAATCTTTTTATTTATCTGGATTGTTATGGGTGAATGCCTGATAATATATCAAACTTAATTAATTTATTCTGGTCCATTAGTTAGTCTGTCCAGTCCAGTCTGGTCTGGTAATTGGACTAAGTCCAGTCCAATTAAGTCAATCTAGTCCATGTTACAAAAATGCAATTTACTTAGAAGATTTAAGATAACTTGTGATTTATCCTTGATGCATCCTTGATTTATATGAAAGATGAAGATAATATCTGAATATGGTACATCTCATGATTAAATTAGGAATAATTACCGAATTATGACAGATAATGTACTGAAATTTAGAAAAAAAAATTATGGGATGAATCGGTCGGTATTTGACAAAACCGCCGTTAATTGACTTTTCCTAGATTAAGATGGTCATCTTTATTGCGCACCATACCTTAATAAAAAGGATCTTTGGACCATTTTCAGGGAGTGACTTTTTCTTTCTAGAGCTTTTATACCATTTCTATCTTAGAAGTGGTAGATCATATCTTAAGAGGATTTAGCATTTCATAATCATTCTCTATAGTCTTAAGTCACTTGCATCGTGGATCCGTCAGAAAACTTTTTCGAGTCTTCTAGGCAAGCACATTCTTGAGGTATATATATTGCCTTTTAGGCTAGTTTAGAACATAATGATGTATAGTTTTTTCCTCCCTGCGATCTCATTTCTAGTACAAAAGCTATTAAGAAGAGTCTTTCATTTCTCAATTCGAGTCTAAGTTAGAAATGTAGGTCGCCTCACATAGGACTCGGTCGAACAACGTTGGTTTTGATTCTGATTTGTCCGACCAGATACGTAAGCTATTTGATCTCTGCTATCGAAATCAAACTAATAATGCAGAATTAAAATTAGGGTTTTTATTGCATATTTATGTGTTATGCGTTTAAGGCCAAAAATCAGTAGAAATGAAGTAGAGACCTAAAGGGTATGATAGGTGCTTAATACCTTCCCGTCATATAACTTTAATCCCCAAAGCCAGTTTTCTGTTTTCAATGGACTTGTTAGTCTTTTTAGGGTTTTTCTATTGGCTTTTTAGGGTTTTTCTTAGTTTCCTTTTGTTTAATAAAACAAGATGGCGACTAATAATTTTAGACCTTTCCCGAGGTCTAGGATTTTTCTGAGACGATTCGCTACACCGAGCATGTTATGTACTCCATCCATCCCAAAATTATTAGTCATACTTTTTTTTTGATTGCTATAAAATTACTGCTCACTTCTTACATCCAAGTAGGTTTTATGTTGTTGTTTCTACTCCTAGTTTACTAACACTTTCATATGAAAGCCTCTGCTATCCCATCTTGTTCTACAACCTTCTTTCTTTCCATTAACAACTCCCGTCAACAACCACCGTGCACCTCCAATCAACCACCACAATAGATGTTAACAATCCCGAAACCTTAATTTCATTTTATCGTTGGTATTCTTCTTAGATTTAGTTTCATACAAAATTCAATACAAGTTTGAAATCTAAATCCAAAAACTTACTCTTAGTTCAATTTTAATTCTAGATGAAATCAATTGGATTCTAGATCAAGAAAAGTAGGTCAAGTGGTAATGCAGGTTGGTGGTTGATTGGGTGATTGGTGATGAATGAGTAGTGAGGCGGTTTTAAGGCTGTGCAGGAAGGATGAGGCATTTAGTGAGGCAACAGGGGCCTTCGATGGGCAAAACTAACTTCAGTAAGGCGAGATTTATGTTCAATGAGGGGTTATGCATGTTTGATGAGGCATTCGAGCAGGCCGACCTAGCATTTGATGAGGTGTTTGACTAGGCACCAAGAATGAGAAGTAAACTGTTAAAAACCTTGGCAAGGACACCCGAATTAGTACTTCTTGAGAGCATGAACTCGAATGGTGAACGAAGATTACATTAGATAGAGAAAAGGCAATATGTGCAAAAGTGAAGAACGAAGAATGCAGTTCCTTACCTGCTACGCCATGTTAAATGTGTTGACATTGTCTCTAAAGGTGACATTACCTCCTTGCTAGAATGCATTAAAGGTGAACGAGAACTTGTTGCTTGTTATGTCCCATGATCAACCATTATCAAGAAATGACTTGTGAATTCTTGGGTAGGGAGTGAATTTTTGTACCTAAGCATCTCAAGTCCTCTGGTGTCAGTCCTTAAAATGATTAAGACCCTTAGGGGGCTGTACGTTTACGCAATTTATTTTCGCCCTTTCGTATTCTTTTTTTTTTTTTTCAGATTTTAGTATTCAGTTTTAAAATCGGATTGTGTACTTTAGTTTTTTCGAATCTACTTTTTTCAAATTTTTTTGTACGTTTACCATTTTCATTTTCACAAACTTTTTTGGATCCATTTTTGTATGTTTAGCATTTTCTATAATGTTTGTACACATTTCTTCCCATTTTAACCCTACTCTTAACTTAATAAATTATTTTTATACCCTCCATTTATCTTCCGAACAACCTTCCATACCCACTTTTTTACTTCTCCCAATAAAGTATCATTCAACACTACACAAATGTCTCAACATAGGGCTCACCCCAACTCATACGGTTGGGCAATGTTATGTGGTTCCCCTCCCCCTTCCTTTTCTTCCTTGGGCCCACATATGTGTCTTCCCCTTCCCCCTTCCCCTTCACTCAACGTCGGAAAGGTCAAGCCTAGAAAGAACACTGTATCCAACACCACCAATACGACATAATGTGCTTACCCATACAAGTGCTTGTGTCAAGAAGGAAAAGGAAGACCTCGAGCAGTAGGGACAATAGATGCAGAGAAAAGTCTGCTTAGTCTTATGTCTATTTCCTATGCTATCAACAATAAGGAATAGGCTTTCTTCTCAAGCATATCACATGCCCAGTCCGTTCGTTTACCCTCATTCATCAAAGTAGCAGTCCTTAGGTGCTGAAAAGTGTAATATCCCAAACTTCAGGAGCCGGTTAAATAACCATCCGGACTCCAAAAAATAAACGGGCGATAAATTTAAGTAATGATTGGGTATTAGTAGTGTATAGGAGCTTAAAAAGATTTTGGACAAAAATATAATTTTTGAAATTTAGGGGGCATTTTGTAATTATGAAAATTTTTGGGGGCTAATTTGGAATTTGGGGAAACCATACTTTAAAATGTTGCCACCTCCTACTAGGTTAATGACTAAGCTAAAATTAAACCATTTAATAATGATTGGATAAGTGATCTCGGGTGAAAGAAGTGAAGCAAAGAAAAAAAACAAAAAGAGAGACCGTTCCCTTTCGGGAAAGAAAGAAGAACCAAGACAGAAAGAAGAAACAGAGAAGAAGGAGAAACAGAGAAGAGAAAGAAAACGGGAAGGATTCGAGCTAAATCTTCTTAATATAGAATGTTTCACTTAGTTTTGGTATGTGTGTGATGTGTTTACAATTTTGGGGTATGATTTTGGTGGCATGTTGTTGTGTTCATGTGATATTTGGTGTTTTGGAAGAAAATAAGAGGGATTGGGAGTATTTGGTGGGCTGCCGAGAGTGTAGGTGGGTGAGGGTGAGTTTACAGTGGAGGTTTGTTGAAGATATATGTGATGAGGGTGTGTATATGTGTGTAAATATTGTGTATTAGAATTTAAGTTTTAGGTATAGAAATGGGAATGGCATGTGTTGTAGGTATGAATTGTGTGTGTCTGTGCATGCCAATCGTGAAGAAGAAGAAGATGATGATATGTGTGTGAAAGGTGAGTTAGTGTGTGCTTTGATTGTGAACAGCGAGTGTAAGTGTCGCTAATAATGAAAATCAATTGGGCAATTTATAATTTTATTTTTTATAGATAGCTAGGCTCAAAACTAGACAAAGTGAAAAACTGTAACCCCTAATATTTTCATGAGACATACACTCTGGAATTTTTTGAGAATTGTTGGTGTCCGTGAAGGATGCTAAATTAGGGCACTGATTAAATAGAAATAGCGGATTATTTAACCTAGTAAACCAAGTTATTTTAATCTGAAAATTTTTTGAAATCCCTATTTTACTGATAGGATTCATTGTATAAAATTTTGTGCCATTCTGAGGCAGATAGGTACTTTTTTTAGAAACTGACCTTTTAGCGGTCGATCCGAACACCGGTTCAGGATTTCGGGCAAAAATTTTCTAAAATACTTTTTATCCCAGAAATGATATCAGGATGTTTAAAATAACATTTTAAGATATTTTTGGGATTTTTTCGGTGCTGAAAACTCTTAGGGGTATTTTGGTAATTTAACTTAAGGAAGGTAGTTTTGCATATATATGGGAAGCTTATTTTAGTGATTCTACTTACTGGAAGGTCGTATGGATGATTTAAATTTGAGAGGGGCTTTTTGGTAATTTTATATACGCGACGAGGGAGGTTCATTCTAGGAGCATGTGTGAGTTCGTATTAAGTTATAATATTGTGTTGTAAGCTATGTTCTGATGATTTGATCATCTCATTTAGGTTAAAGCTAGAGACTTTTCGGTTAGGATAATCTAGCTGCGGATCCAGGTAAGAGATTCTATCTGAACCCTGGGGAAGGACTTTCGTCCGAACCCTTATTTTGATAACTCGTACTCGTAAGTACTTATTTGATCTACTTACGGCTAATGCCAAAACTTTGAACTGTGTATTGCTATCAGTATATTATTGCCCAGAAAACCCTAACACTGAACCCGAATCGCTTATTTGAAAATCTTGTGATGCTCGCATGTATTGTAAGATAAGCAAATCTGATCATAGTTTGTATCCATTCTTTCGAATTGTTGTGCCTAAGTCCGATAACTATTTGCAATCGTTTTGCTGTTTATTTGTGGTTTTCTTCTGGAAATTTCGAATGATGATTTATACGATATGTTATGGTTATTAAAATCCGATCTAATTCTGGTAAATTGAGCTTATGTTAAAGCTCATTAATATTGTTGATTTTTCTTTGTTGACATGGGAATCTGTTCTGTTCTGAGGCGGGCATTATAAGGTTGGTCTGAATCCTGCATGGAATGCAGGCTAGTACCCAAGTGGACTAGTAATTATTCTGGTACATCATGCATGTGTTCACTCTGTTAGCTTGCCAGAATGGCATTGCTATTGCCCATGATCAACGTTGATTTTTTTATTTTATCTGCTCTGTATACTGCCGTGACTATTACGGAAATGTCTGGAAAGTATTATCTGAAATGATTTGTGCTTTTGTTGAAATCCTTTGGAAAATCTTCATTACTCTCTGGAAATGATCTGTTATTGATTGATTTGGAATCCGTCGTGGTTATTCTGGTTTATTTTGGTATCTATTTCTGATGAATTTTGATCATTTTGGAAATCATTGAGTTTTCTGAACCATTCTGGAAATTTTCGTCGGTTGGATTCTTTGGAATCGTCTAGTAATTCTTTTTTAGTCCTTGTACGACCTTACTGAGCTCTTAAAAGCTCACCCTTCATTTGACTCCCTTCTGCAGGTGATGATAAGTTGCAGTAGGTTTGGGAATGGGTTAGAGTCTGTGTGAGGTTCCGGTAATCCCGCCACCATAGTGTAGTGTGACCCCTACGGGGGTTTGTACCGTTGATTCATTTTACTAGGTTATTGAGAACCTAGATTTTAATAGTTAAGTTTGAACTGCTTTGAAAATCTTGTATTTTAAGGAATTTGGATCGGATGTTTTAAAGTATGTGTTGGTGAACAAATTTGATAGGTTTGATGTGATCCGGTAGTTAACGACCCGAGTGTTCAGGGCGACGGAGCTCCTGATTTTCTGGGACTGTTACAAAAAGAGCCCAGATTCACTTTTTCATTTTCGTGGGTAATGAAGCAGGGATGTTAGATGCATGCTTCTTGCCCTCCCTTGGTTGGGATTGTTATTAACGATCGTCGCCTTACCTAGACCGACCTGCGAGGATCATTCCATATGAGAGTGTGTGTGTGTGTGTGAGAGAGAGAGAGAGAGAGAGAGAGAGAGAGTGAGAGAGAGCCATAGGCGGCAGAGGAATGGCAGAAATATGTGAATAGTGGAGACAAGATTGGTATTCTCTACATAGACATGATTGGTTTTCATTTTTTTTGCTACTGTTTGGATTTTTTTTTTATCTAAAATGAAACTAGAAAAAGTTAAAAGTACACGAAAAAAGACATTTTTTTCATCATCATTATAAAAATGAAAACGAAATTGGGTATATGTACAGCCCCAACAACTCAAAGTTTCTTGTTATTCCTAGGATATACCAATCTGAAGGACAATAGCTAATCAAGTTCTCATTCTTCTTATTATAAAAAGTAGCTATAAAAGTATTATGTACTTCGAAGATGCAGTAAATGTAGAGTTCACTTAGCTTTGTTTATAGAAGTAGCATATACCAATTGCAAAGACAATGAGTAATTAAATTCCCATCTTCTTTTTCGAACAAGAATTTATGAGAGTAGTTAGAGCGTATTTAGGATGATTTTGGAATGTCAAAGTTGATTTAATCTGGATTAAATAGGGTCGCTAGATGTTTGACAAATATTTAAAACTAATACAATCAACTTTCAAAGCTAAAAGAAAATTAATTACAAGTCTTAATCCAAGAAAACTAGAATAATGGACTCATCACTTTTTCTTAATCAGGTTTGACCGAGCAAAGTACCAGAGTATCCTTATTGATTACAAAGATTTCTAGCACATTCTACTCAAGCACTTAATTTGTGGTCTTTTTGCCGTATTGAAACTGCTTTCAGTACTCTTATCCAAACATCACCCGTAAATTAAAGTTGATTTTGCTGAAATATGATTAAAGTTGATCTTGAAAATTGACTAAATTTAATCCAAATTTTGCTTCTGCAAATCAAACCCAAACATGCTCTTAATAGGTTGAAACAGTTTTAGATATATCATTCATCTATTTTTAGAATCAATTATTTTGGGCAAGCTCACCAGGTCCAAACCTAATCCAAGTTTGATAAACTAGCTAAAACTTCATGCTATGCCCAGAAAGGGAGGTAGTTAATTTTAAGTGGGGGAAGAGAAATCATGAGGTTAGATGACTAGCGTTCATGGAGTTTGAGGTTATTTTGTGGCCATTCAAAATTTAACACCTATTTAACTCTATTTTAAATAATTTAAGAAAATAGGGTTAGAGTTTTGAAAGGCATAAAAAATGCCAACCAAGTCCAAGTACATATATGATAGATGTGAAGCTCTCATGGCTGGATAAGGGCTTGAAATATCTTTGCCATCAACAAACAACCTCAAACACCTCTATTTCATTTACCTTAACACATGATACACATTTTTGGCTTTTCAAGCAGGATTGTGCCAACATATAAACCCTATACAAGGGGTGGATAGAGTTTACAATCAAATATTGGAATTTAAAATGAATCACAAGCTTATGATTTTTTGAAACCAATAAAACCTTTATCCATTTTAACCTCAAACAATTATAGAATAATAAGTAAGGAAATTGAGTTAGAGATACTTTGCTAAGGGATTTAAATGGTCTAGCTGGTTCGTCTTGAACCACCCTTAACCCTATAACCACATTCTTTGAAGAGCAATAGAATTCATTGGCAACAATCTTTTTCAATCAAAATTAAAACCGTTAAACTATTTGATAATGTCCCGATACAAAGGACAAGCATTAAATCCACGAAACTCACATGCGACTTGACAACCCTAGGCCTAGATCACAATTCTTTTACAAAGATCAATTTTATAATAAGAAACATCTCTTGAAATATGAGTACAAAAGAAAGATCTAGTGCAATTGAAACATAAAGAATTTGAATGCTTATGCTAAATAAGATGGTTTGCTCACAAAGATATGCCTAATGATATGAAATAAGATTAATCCTTAAGCTTTGATGTTTCTTACTAAACAGAGCCTTATCCTAAGAAGCTTATAGTTCTATAAGGTTTAATTATAGTTGTTTTAGAAGTTAGAACTAGTATAATGTGATTTCTCTGGAATTAAAGTAGTTTTAAATGGGTTTTATACTATGAAGATAAATATGACCTTTAGACGTTTGGTAAATCTGCAATCTTCCATCAATTGAATGATGTGTTTTTATCGACTGAAACATCAAAGGAAAAAAAATTATCAATCTTTTGGTCAAGTATCAATCGATATTTTTGTAGATGATATTGGTCTATAAAACAGGCTCAAAATTATTTTTTGAGTCAAACTTTCAGTATGGAAGTCAATTTTTAGGTGATCGAAAGTTTTGTTCTTCCCAAAAATAGTATTGCATAAATGGCCTTAACTTCCTCTCGAATACTCGCTTTTTTGACACCCTTTATTGCGTTGGAAAGTTGACAAAAACATCTATCATGTTACGGAAGTGTAGTCCAAAAAATATCTTTGAAAATATCTGAGTAAGCTTCGAATTTACATTAGTTGCGCAAGGTTCTCAAAGTCATTCTATGCCATAGTCATCACGTCAAGAATTAAACCAAGACTAGTTGCAACTGAAAGTAACTTAGCCAATGCATACTTAGTTACTCTTTAAACTTAATAAATGCATGATAAAACTTTCAATCCCTCTGATTTCATTCCTCATACTAAAATTCTTAAAAGTGTTCAAGTATGCGTGCATGTATGCATCACAATAAACTTGATGTGCTGTTATCATCAAAAAATATGTAAGCTTAGATTATTCAATCATACGACTAACACATATCTTATACCTAGTAAATCTATTGCCACTTTCCAAAAGGACTTGATTAATAATTTGGGGCATTATATTGCAACTACGATGACTATGGTAAACATATTACCCAGAGCGTGCGTAGAAGTAACTTTAAAAACTCATCCTGATGGGTTTGCTTAAAAAGCATAAAATTAGAAATAACAATAAGCTTTAACAGGTTTGAGTGATATATCTCTCTCTAGTTCCTTTTTTTTGTGAAATTAACGAAGCAGTATAACTACAAATCAAGAATCTGCCAAAGTATAATTGAAAAAAATGATCGTCTAATATATTCATCCAAAAAATTTTGGTCATATTTCCAGTATCCCTACGATCAATTAGAGAACCTTTGACTCCCAAACTGCACATCAGAAACTCTAGTAAAGCTCATAGTTTTTCCAGGAGTGATGAAACTGATTGCATAATCAACACTAACTATAACCCTAGTGAGTTTTGGACAATCTCTTTATGTTCAACCTCTAGTGCTTCAATTTAAAAATCACATAAGGAGAGTACTCTAAACAAGTAATCTTTTAGACAATCCTATGCCAATTTCGAAACAAAGTGGTGTAGCTCTCGTAATAGAGGCCTCTGCTATACTCTTAGAAAGTACCCAATACTGAACGAGATTAAAGGTAACCCAATATTAACCCATGTCGTTTCTGTTTGTAATAATTAATTAGTAAGGATAACTGTGTGTTGTATGTTTGAATTATAAATCTATCCCGTCACATTATTCAATCAAGATGGACATATATGTACCCATGGCCACTCGTAACAGAACGTAAGAGAGCAGGGGCGGACCTCTCCCATGACCGGGGGGGGGGGGGGGGGGCATGGCACCCCTCAAGATTTTTTGAAATCCTCTTTTAGTTTTTGGGATAATGAATAAATATATTTAAAATATTTCTAAAAATTTCACCATATTGTAGCATTAATTTGTTAAGACTTCATTTTGTCTTATTTTTTACTCTCTGTACCTTGTCTTTGTCTTTGTCATTTTCTTGCTCTATTCTATATTCTAAATCTCCATATTACAAAAGGACAAGAATAAATTAAGGTTAGGTATTCTTATAATTTGTTAACTTATACATGATTAACATAGTTATACAACTGATAATCACATTAGTAATATATCTATAGAGTAAGAGTTAAGTTTTTTTATGCAAAAATGGCAATTTATTATTGACCAACCTTAACAAGTTAAATAAATCACTATGCATATCAAAGATATATTATTAGTGGTCAAATTGAACAATCCATTTTGTGTTTAACGTATTTAATAGTGAGTTTTGATAATGTATTTTTGATTATTCATATTTTATATGAACTTGAACCTTTTGAATTCTCTTATGTTAGCCACAATTTTTTTTATTCTTTTTTGGCACCCCCCAATTAGACTTTCTGGATCTGCCCCTGTAAGAGAGAGCTTGTTTTTTGAGTTTCAAGTTGGTATCAAGAGATACTGGCCAACAACACTTATTTTTTTTTTCGATCATGGCCTCCTTAAGTACCTCTTCCCCTAACCAATGCTTCCTCACCTTACTCCTTCTCTCCTTTATCTCAACCTCATCAATACCTCAATCAAACTGACCCAGTAAAAACTACCTCGTCTGGAAGATGCAACTTGTCCTCTTTCTTCATATTCAAGAGATTATGAGGTACATTGATGGATTATACCTTGCCTCTCCTCCAGAAATTATTCATATCAGGAAAGCTCAGCACATTCCTAATCCTGACTTCGATATCTGGCAATGAAAGGACTTTGCAGTTCTTAATATGTTGATCTCATCTCTTGCTGATGAAATCTTCCTCAAGTTGTTGCTTGTAATAGCAGTATCAAGGTCTGGACTGCGTTAGAAGCCTTTTTTGCTCCACCTTCTCGGACATGAATTCATGGCCTTCAGCGTAGCTTCCATGAGTTAAACTAACCGAAAAAGGACATTATTTCTACCTACCTATAACGTGCTAAATCTATCTCTGACAGCCGTTGGTCGTTCATTCTTTATCGAGGACAATATCTATGTCTTTTGAGACCTAAAACTGGAGTTCAAGGATCTTGTCACCATGCTTTACTCGCTTTAAGCCTTTTAGCTTCTCAAAGCTTCATTCCCTCCTCTTAATTGATGAGTTTCTCCACTTGGATAACCTCCATAAACTCTTCATAAATTCTCCATCTGCACGCATCCTCTATTGATCCTTTACCATTTGCCCACTTATCTCACTACCTCCCCAACTCTGGTCCCTACTTCTTTAGTAGATAGGGTGGTCGCTTTCATAACGACCATAGTGGTGGTTGGCAAACACAGTGGTCATAATGGTGGTCATCCTACTCGTTGTCCACGATATAACTAATTTTGTTGTATTACAACCCATGACAAGTCGTACACTATTAGACACCCTGCAATTGAAAAGTTGCAACCCACTCCTTTTCCAATGCTCTAGTAGCCTACCATACATCTTATAAAAATGGTTAGGATCCCATTCTTAACGACTTCTAGTGGCTTCCTGATATCGGAATCCTTACCATGCTTCCACTAAGTCATAGCCCTTGCATAACTCAATAGAGTGTCATGGTACGAATCAACTCCATGTTGGTAACGGTAAAGGAATTTAAATTTGTTGATATAGGCAAGCCCCCCATTCAAACTCCCAATCCTCCTTTTCCATGTTAAATGTTCTCCATGTCCTGTCTTTTTCAAAACCATTATTATCAGTTAAAAATTGGTAAAGAAAATATGTTTGTTTTGAGTTTCATCCTACCTTTTTCCTTGTCAAATATCAGGCAACGAGGACTACTCTACTCCATTGTCCAAGTAAACATGGCCTTTTACTCTCCTTAGTGTTCCTAAGTCACTGCTCTCGCCGCGATCTACACTTCTACCGACGACTGGTAGCACAGACTTGGCCACCCTCATGCTCATGTGCTGCGTCAAATATTCTCAGTTAATAAGCGGCCTTGCACCATTTTAAGCTTTCAAGCATTCTTTCATCTTGTTATCTGCGCAAAGCTTCTCAAAGCACGCTGCATGTCACCAAATCTTGTAGTTTGAATTTTCTTGATTTAATTCATGACGATGTACAGGTTGCCACCCCCACTTTCATCTCTCAATGAATTTTGATTTTTTGCACATCTTTGTGATTTGTCATCAATTTCAAGCAATGGTGGAAGGCCACTTTGACCGCACAATTTGAAGCCATGGTGGAATTATTCATCTTCTCTCTTATCTTCATACCAATGAATAAAGCGTTATTAAATGTTGACATCGTCATGTTGTTGAAACTAGTTGGCCCTCATGGGTCACGCCTCCGTGCCTCAAATATATTAGGATTTTGCATTTCAAACGGTGTCTCACAACAATTGACCATTTGAAATTGTTTTTTTCTTTCCACCGAATTATAACTTTCTCAAAGTTTTAGGCTGTCTCTGCTCCTGTAATATAACCTTTGATGAACTTTCTTTTGCTTTAGCTGAACTGTCCATTCTTTGTTGGGAATTTTCCAATATTTGACTCCTACCTTATTAAACTTTGTACTACAAGGAATAATTTGCAAAAAGAATCATTCAAATTGATTGATTGGTTTGAGAGATATTAACTCTTAAACATTGGCATTTAATAAGGTTGAAAAGAGTCACGATGTGGGTTCCCACATGGCTTGGGAAATAGAAAGGTTAAGGGTATTTAAATGGTCATGTGACATACCATATTGTTCTAGAAACACATGGTATGCATGGCCATGCACTCGCACATGTACGGTGCACTGCACCACACCCGGCGGCGGCGGCGTAAAGGCGCTATTGGTGCTTTTAGGCACACTTTGCACTTCGCACATGCGTATCGTCGCTAGGAGCCCTCGCCTCGAGCCCAGCCTTAACCTTTTACGATAAATTCAGCCTGTGAGCTGTAGTTTGAACTGAAATAGTGTGTCTGTTGGGAAATTAAACAGATTTCTGATCTGTTTAAATTTGAAATGACAATTGTTTATGGTGCCTTTTAGTTCAAATGTTGCACCTCTTCATTGTGTCTACCGACTGTGACTATTAAGTGACATCTGCAGAGTCACTTAACTGCCACAACTGTTTGTACCTGTTCAAGGCACCTTTTGGTATCTATAAATAAGGCTGATGGTTAGATCATTTCTCACTTTGAATTTCTCTTGCTCTCTCTCTCAAATTTTTGTTTGTTGATTGCAATCTGCTGTGATCAAATAGTTTCGCCTGTTTTATCTTGGGAGGCAGATTTGCTGCTACCCTAATTAGATTATAAGGGAGCAAATACTGTCTTAAGGAAAGAGTGCAACGCATTTGACTCAGGCATTTTAAGTCCAGTTTTCTCCCTCCGTACTACCTTATCTTTCCAACAACTTAAGACAGTATTTGGCTACGATGGAGACTACTGCAAAGATGCCTATGATCAATGACATCTCAAAGTTGGCTAAGTTCGATGGATGGCTCGTTCTTTAGGCGATGGAAGAGCAAGATGTACTTCTTTCTTACTACATTAAAGATTGCCTACGTGCTCACCATTCCAAAGCCTATCGTGGATGAAGCTGCAGACGGAGCAATAAAGCAGACTGCCATAAAGCAAAAGCAAAAATGGGAGGAAGATGACACCTACTGCAAGGGCTACATTTTAGGAGGGCTGTCTGACACCCTCTATGACGTGTACAAGATCAAGTACGCAAGTAGCACCGCAAAGGAACTTTGGGATGATCTCTACAACAAGTACAAGACGGAGGACGCCGGGAATAAAAAATTCCTAATCAGTAAGTTGTTTGACTTTCGCATGGTAGATAGCAAGTCTACTCAAATTCGTGAATTACAAATGATTATGAATTTGATTATTTCGAAGGGCCACTCTCTTGACTAGTCTTTTCAAGTGTCAACTATTATTTTTAAATTGCCTTTTGCTTGGAAAGAATGTCGTAAGGAGTTAAAACAAAA
>JAVXUP010003702.1:0-56288 GCA_033070095.1 Escallonia herrerae | reverse complement strand
AACCCCCGGTGAAGATATATAGGACAACGACTCTAGATAGGTCTTGAGATAAAGTTTGCTAAGGTGGATAGCTGTATCCTCTTTGAGGTGGGTGAATGACCCTCGAGCTTATGAGGCATTCACCCGAGAAGACATAGGTCCTGCTTTGATGTTGGAGTAGGCAAAACGGATTAGGGATGCATGGGTGGAAAAAGGGAAGAAGAAAGAAAAGGAAGGGAAGGCAAGGCTGAGAATATGTTAGGGCTGATGAAGCTAGCCCAAAAGAAGATAGTTATTTTTCGATCCCTTCATTCCTTTTTTTTTTTTCAGTGTCAAATCATAATTGCACGGTATCAAATTTTCATGAAACCATTGAAGTCAATGGGCTGATGAATGAGACCACATATGTGTCTACGGCTCCATTCACGCCACCATCTAGTACAAGATCCGAGGCTGGTCTGGGAGAAACTCCATTACACCGAGCGGATATCACCCCACGAGCTCATGTGGAGGAGGAAGAACCTACAACAAAGAGAGTGGTAGGATGAAGACGTGGGCCACTAGCAGAGTCATTTCCAAGTCTATCTGCAAGTCTAACTTCAAGCTGATATACAATAAAGAATTCCTTATGAAATACCCCTAACTTCGAGAGCTGGTTAAATAGTCATCCGTGACCCAAAAAATAAACGGGTGCTAATTTTGAGTAATGCTCGAGGATTAGTAGTGCATTAAAGTTTAAAAATATTTTGGGGCGAAAATGTAATTTTTGAATTCTGGGGGGCATCTTCTTAATTTTGGAAAACTTTGGGGCTAATTGTAAATTACTGTTTCCAGTGATGAAAAAAATAATCAAATGGGTGATAGTATATGCTTCAATGGCATTTAATTTAATTAGTCGAGATTAGACCAAATTTGGGGCTTTGATGTAATTATACAAAAGTTCGGGATTAGTTTGTAATTATGAAAATCTTGGGAGTTAATTTGTAAAATTTGAAAATACGCATTATGTGTCAAGTTTTAGGGGAATTGGCCTCGTAGATGCCACCTCTTGCTTTTGTGGATGACTAATGCAAATATATTGTAAACAAATGGAAGGATAAGTCTACAGAGAAAGAAAAAAAAAATGGGGGAAACTTTCCACTTGGGAAAGCATCCATTTTGGGTAAGATGAACAGTAACCGAGCAAGAAGAAAATAGCCATGGACAACAGAGAGAAGAGAGAGCTTCGGGGGAAGAAGGAAATAGAGAAAGAAGAGAGAAATTCGGGCAATGTGAAAGGAGGGCCAATGAAACGTAATCATCGGTAAACAGGAGGTAGGGCGCGCGGTTCGGGTCAGTCGTGTTGGTTGAGTCTTGTCAGTCCGGCCGGTGTCTACATTGCATTTGACTTTACTATAATATTGCGATTTTAATGGCTTGTATTTTATTGATGTTTAACTTGGCGATTTGGTGTTCACATGCATTGTACAGGTCAGTCGGTTTGGTCAGTCCAGTACATTAAATATGGTGATAATATTGTTATGTTGGGCCTTAAAGCCGCTCAGTCTTACTAAAAAAAAAAAAAACATGTAGCTTGATTCATTGAATTTATGTTGTGTCATCCTTTGGAATTCTGGATTCTTGATATTGTTGAGATTGATTATCATTTCTTCCAAGGCTGTCACTTCGTTGTCTGCGTTGTTCCTTGTATTATTTTTACTGGGCGATTTGCGCTCATTCCTTACCTGTAATGTTTCGGGCAGTCAGGGCGAAGTAGGGGAAACTTCGAAGAAAGGGAAAGAGAAAGCACTTGATCGGTGAATAGGAAAGTAAGACAAGGATATGTGTATTTTGGGGACTAGATATTTTGTGTAAATACTTTCGATGTGCTCATGTTGAGCTTTACGATGAAAATTTTTGTAAGGATGGCTTTTTGTGAAACCTTATGTATATTCAAGGATGTTTCTAGAATTGCTCTGTATCGACAGGATTTATAATGAAGTCATGACTGACAACCCGGCTCTGGTGACGTCACTTGGGTTGGGGGTGTCTCAGATATTCCCCTTCGGGGAGGGGGGCGAACGGGGGATATTACTCATCCACGGGACGATGAGAATTGACATGGAGAAATTGATGTTTGCAAAATGCCAGACTTGTGTGGCTTGATTCTGAGAGAGGGGTAGTGGTTCCGAGTCCCAAAGCAAAGAAAACAAGGGGACAGTGTAATCATCCCATGGCGCTTGACCTATCCCGCTACGGAAGGACCACCAACTCCCTCACTCACCCCCGATGTCTACCCCGAGGGATCACTGTATCCCAGGACTCAATCAACACGACTGACTCGAACCGGGAGCCCTACTCCTGTTTGCCGGTGATTATGTTTCACTGGCCCTCCTTTCACATAATGTCCCATACTCCGGGATGTTCATCTCAGTCTCAGACAAATAAAGGAGACATCTAGCACAAGAAGGGAACTCACGAAGAGTGTTCGTCCTCGAACCACGATATCGCCAAAGCACACACATTACAACAACTGGACGGACTAAGGGAACAGGGTCCACCTTATGTCCTCGATCAACAAACCACTGAACAAGAAATTCCGGTCATACACACAACCGGGGATCAACAAAGTAACTTGGAATTACTAATAACGCACACAGAGTAGACTAGGGAACAAGCTAGTCGAAAACCAAAACAACATTTCAAGACACGAGAGGTACCGGCACAACAACCACCGATACCTCATATTCACCAGAAAATGTTCATCATACTTCACATCATCAATGAGGCGTATGCCACGAGGAACAAATTCGTAGCATACAGAGAATCGTACTATCCTTACCTGGCTGGCTTTTAGCCGACGAGCCTAATAATTTCAAACTGCCGCTAGTAGGGTCACCTAATTAAATAAGACTTTACTCGTTAGCCACTAACCATCATAATACAAAATTATTCTATTTTCATTTTATCAGTTATTTGCCGTGTTCTACAACGGTCGGTTACTCTGACCCAACAACTAGGTCTTTAACCTAGCCGAGCACCACATTAGTGCTGATATCCTTCATTTAGGGATTTTCATCCCATTCCCCGCTTCTTGTTATTCTAGAATGCTCAATTAAGACATTCACAAAGGTCGGAGTTCGGGCGATAAAATTACCAAAATACCCCCGTCTAGTGGTAAATTACCAAAATGCCCCCGGGGTTCACTATCACTCCCATCAGCTCAAATCAACTTCAAACAACCCTTTTGTTGTTTTACCACCCTTTTCTGGACTAAAAGTTCTTCAAAAAACTTTATCAGGAGAATTATCAAAATACCCCTGTTTGGGTGATAATTTATAGAAATGCCCCCACGAGGGTTCCCGGCACCAAACAAATCTCAAAAGCACTTAAAAATGTTATTTTTATCCTCCCGAAGTTATTCTTAGGCTAAAAAGTATTTCAAAAAATTTCGCCCAAAAATCCCGAACCAGTGTCGGGACCGAGCGCTTAAAAGTCCGTTCGGCCAAAAATAGTAAACGACTTTGGAATGGCCCAAAATCTTGGGGAAAGAAACTTCTCAACATCCCAAGGTCCCCATAAAAGTTTCGCGTGAAATCGCTCTAGTTTGGTATTTTAAATTACACTGTAAAGTCTCACGGTTCCCCGTATCAGTCAATCCCTATCCAGTCCTCGGAAAAATCTGAAAATTTTCCCTGATGTAGATCTCCTAAAAATACCTAGAGTATCGTTTTTGCACTTTGTCTAAATCTAGCTCTAGCTATTTTTTTATAATTCTTGAAAAAAACTGTTTAAATAAATTTCTATTTTTAGCGATGGAAACGACTACTATTCAAATTACACACACACACACTGTTACACCTTTTTCACACTCACAATGTCTTCTTCCCCCCTCCAGTCACTGTCGAAACCCATCACACACACACACACACACACACACACACACACACAGCTCACAAACACACGCTTAACCACTTTCTAACCTCTATGCCTAACCTAAATTCATTCTAACACCACCTTTCACACAATCAAACTCACGCACCCCATGGCACACACTGAAACACACTCTGCCACCCACGAATTCACCCACCTACACCTAAATCTCTCACCCAATTCACTCATACACCATGGTTTCCCCCATTACTCCACTGCCCTGAATCCATTTACCCACACAATTTATACCTTCTGCGCACCACACCGAAACTTACATACTAAAACACACACACACACACACACACTTGTACACAGAGTAGCTCTGCGGCTACTTCCCATGCCCTCTTACCCATCACCATCTCAAGCACTAGTTTTTTTTGTTTGATTCGGTTGGTACACCCAAACATTGCATGCCCATTCTAAATTGTTGGTTAAAGGTATAGTTCTAGCATCCAGTAATTCAATGTAAACTTGGGATTTTGGGACTCAATTACCAGTGATGTTTCTACTTCTTCTTTCCTTTATGTTTTCTTCCTTCCCCTGAAGCTGCCCTTTCTATCTGTTTTCTGTTTTGTTCTCTTCTCTTTCCCTTTCTTTTTTTTTCCTTTTTTCTTTATGTATTTGCTTCCTTTTTTTTTTCTTTCTCTCACCCGAAATCTCCCATATCTTTTCCATTTTAAACCATCTAAATTGGCTGAGTCACCAAAGCTGGCAGGAGGTGGCAATCTCCAAAAATGGCTTCTAACTATTTTTTTATAAAATTGCACAAAGGACCCCCAAAATTTACATATTTATGAAAAGAACCCCCAAGATTTTCGTAATTACAAACTAACCCCTTTTTCCACTTCCTGACACTTAATTAATGCCCATATGACGTTACTCAATAAAATAATCCCGGTTAATAAATCAACTTAGCATTAATTTTTTTATACGTTCGGGGTATCACAATATTCCTCTATTAACCCACTCGGAGGGCAATATCAATCGATCGCCCTCCCCCCCGGTGGGCAATATCCCTCTGTCGACCCCGCCACTTATCTCAAAGGGCATCCGTTCAAGCCTCTACGGCCAGTAAAATGCCAGCTAATCCACTAGCGTTACTTTAGGAGGGCCCCTCGAAACAATGCATTATATAGTGTGGATTGCCTGAATGGCATGGATTACAGTTGCTCGTGGGGGGAAATGTCCTCCCTTGCTCGGGGGCTTGGTTGAGCGACAGTGTAACCTCTGCCTATATGGATATTCTGAGGCCAAGGAGTCGGGATAGGCAGAATGAGTATCCGCGTATTTTTTTGATGGATGCATTTTTTCATGGCATGCTCGTAGCTAAATGGCAGGGTTGGGTCAAACAGAGGGGGAAGAAAACCTTGATACAGACCGATGCGCTCCTTTCATTTCTTAATAGGGATAGTCCAGTGAGCGCCCGTGATGCGAACGTGTGCCAAATACCATTTTTGCGATAATAGAAACCACTGGTACTTGATTTGCTATGAACCAACTTAAAAGGTCGTATCAATCCTCAACAGTCTCCACGACGATGCCATAAAAATGATTGTGAAGCAACTTTTTAAATACTAGTTGGATGCGATGGTAATCTTACGATTGCTGTTTAATGCTTATTGTAATTTGCGTATTGTAAATGTTAACTTGTAGCTTACACCGTTTTTTATTTTTCCACAGAATCTGTTTTGTGCCATGGTCCATTATCTCCGTGAACTAGAAGTACTGGGGAGGCTGAAGCTGAAAGTTCGATTGAAGAGGAAGAGGCTGAAGCAAGCTAATAATTTGGACTGCAGCATCTTCGTCTGCATGTACATGGACTATATTTGTCGGCGTGAGAGCCTCAAGTCGGCCATTTGGAGTGAAGCAGAAGTAGAAGCCTTTAGATATATAATAGCTTGGCAAATTCGTAGCAGCCGGCCTAGAGTAGTTAGGTGTATTCTACATCCGTCTAACGACGAGAATCTGGCTCAAGATGAGGCCCAATGATGACATTATAACATTTGGTCTCCTTCTTTGAGTATTGTAGACGATTATTTTTTATGACATAGCATATTTATTTTGAAACACTTGATTATGTTTTTTTTTTTTGTGTTGTCGTTTTCTTGGGTGTTGTGGATTTTTTTTGCCCTTGTTGAGACAGGTTTGATGGGGGTAAGAAAATGTATGGTGTGATTTTTTTGCCCTCATTGAGATAGGTTGAATGGTGGGAAAGGAAATGAGGGTAATGTCTAAAATTTATACTAGTACACCGTCTGCTACATAGTATAGCGGACGTCCTAAAACACAAAAAATTCTAACTGCACCGTCCGCTAGCGGACGGCCTAAAACTTATTTGTTGAAGTCTAATGTAGGTGGCCAAAAACACCAAAAAATTCAAAGTGTTGAAGTCTAACATTTCTGCTACGCCGTCCGCTACATAGTATAGCAGATGGCCAAAAACACCAAAACAAATATTCTAACTGTTGAAGTCCAATGTTTCTGGTGTGTGTGCTCTACATAGTGTAGCAAATGGCCAAAAATACAAAAAATATTTCAAGTGTTGAAGCCTAATGTTTATGCTGCTCTGTCCGCTGCATAGTGTAGCGAATCGCCAAAAATACCAAAAAATATTCTAAGTGTTGAAGCTTAATATTTCTGCTGCTCTATCCGTTACATAGTATAGCGGATGGCCGAAAACACCAAAAAAAAATTAAGTGCAGAAGCCTAATGTTTCTGCTGCGCCATCCGCTAAATAGTATAGCGGATGGCCAAAAACACCAAAAAATATTCTAAGTGTTTCGGCTTAATGTTTCTGATGCTCCGTCCACTGCATAGTGTAGCTGATGGCCAAAAATACCAAAAATATTCTAAGCGTTGAAGCCTAATGTTTCTGGTGCGCCATCCGCTACATAGTGTAGCGGATGGCCAAAAACACCAAAAATATTCCAAGTGTTGAAGCCTAATGTTTCTGCTGCTCTGTTCGTTACATAGTGTAGTGGATCGCCAAAATACATAGTGTAGCGGATGGTCAAAAACACCAAAAAAATTCGAAGTGCAGAAGCCTAATGTTTCTATTGCGCCATTCGCTACATAATGTAGCGGATGGCCAAATAACACCAAAAATATTCTAAGTGTTGAAGCCTAATTTTTCTGTTGTCCCGTCTGCTACATAATGCAGTGGATGGCCAAAAACACCAAAAATATTCTAAGTGTTGAAGCCTAATGTTTTTGCTGCGCTGTCCGCTACATAGTGTAGCAGATGGCCGAAAACATCAAAAAAATTCTAAGTGCTGAAGCCTAATGTTTCTACTGCACCCTCCGTTACATAGTGTAGCGGATGGCCAAAAACACCAAAAAAAATTTAAGTGCTGAAGCCTAATGTTTTTCCTACGCCCTCCGCTATATAGTGTAGCGGATGGCTAAACACACCAAAAAAAATTTAAGTTTTGAAGTCTAATGTTTCTGCTGCGACGTCCGCTACATAGTGTAGCGGATGGCCAAAAACACCAAAAATATTCTAAAGTTTCAGCTGCATCTTGTTCTTCCCTCTGTTACACTATGTAGCGGATGGAAGAAAAAAATAAAAAAAAGAAAAATTTAGACTTGATGGCTCACAAAAGATTATCAAAAAAATAAAATAAAATAAAATAATTACAAAAAGTCCAACAGACTTGATGGCTCATAAAAGATTATTGCAATAAAAATTCATTAGACTAAAGGTCCACTGTATCTTCTTCTTCCTCACCTTCGGCATCATCTTCTTCTTTGTCTTGCAAACCCCCTGGTCTTATCCCCAGTGCCTTATAATGGTTCCGCTTATCATGGTTGGTCTTTTTGTTGCACAGTGCATACCTTCTCAGCTTTTTAGGTTGAGTTGCTTGTTCAATAGAGCTCTTCATCCGCGTAGATCTCTTGTGGCCTTTTGTTTGCGATATAATTGGATCCAAAGGCTGAATATCATTGTCGTCTTCCTCAACCGGCTCATCATCTTCTGATCCCTGTGTAGGCTCAGTGTCAACCGTATTGCTGACTGAAGCTAATTCAAACTAGTCGACAATGAGATCTTGCTGCTGAGTTATCTCGAGGAAATGATTATATCCGGCCATTGTAGCAGCACCCTTTACGGATAAACGGGTAAACATTGTCACCAGATGATTATATCGCAACGTCTCTGATTCTTCAAAGTCAGTATACGGATGTTCCGGAAAAGCAATGGTACCGTGCAACCTGTTTGCAACCTTCGTCCACCGCGGCAGGACATATTTATTGGGAATTGCCTTGATATTCTTCTGGGTGAAAAAGCACAAAATGTGTCTACACAGGATGCCATGGAACTCAAACTTCTTGCAAACACATGTCGCCGAATCTGTCAATGTGTCATGGCTCACCGTATACATTCTACGCAGCTTCTCAGGGACGAGATCATTCATCAGCGAATAAACCTTGAACTTACGTGTAGACTTTTCTGCCACCTTGTTTATACCTTATCGTCCCCATTTTTTGCAGCTCTACTTGGTATTGCATGAATATCTCCTTCGTATAGACTTCTGCACCGTTCAGCTCTAATGAGGTATAAAGCAACCTTCTCCTTTATTTGTATTTGCTTGCAAAGTTTACAGCCCTTTCTTTCACGAATAACGAGGCAACTATTTTTTGGGCAGATGTGACGAAACTCATCAAATTGGTAGTTGTACCCACATAACTATTGAACCAGGCATTTATAGATTCACTATTGCCCGTCATTTTTATGCCCGTACAAAATTACCTTTTCGTGAAACTTTGAGCTCATACAAGTGTTGGTGGCACTCGTCTTGTAATGATTAATCCTGAACAAGCTTTTTTCACCTCTCTTCAAATTCCTCAATCGTTAACGGCTTAACGACGCACTTGTCAAAATCCTGTTTAAACCCTAGATACTTTGCATATTCGTGATGCAGACGTTCAAGGTATTTGTTGCTTATGTGCCAGGTGCACAAGTTATGTTGAGTATCTGGGAAGACGGTAGCAATAGCCTTTTTCATTGCCAAATCTTGATCGGTGATGATAACTTTAAGTGCTTTGAAGTCCATTGCTTCTAGCCACACCCTAAACAACCAGACAAAGGATTTCTCGCTCTTATCCCTTAACAAAGCAAACCCGAATAGGATGAAGTGATAATGATGATTGACGCCTGTGAAAAGAGCGAACGACATCAAGTACTTGTTGTTAGGTATGTGGTGTCGAAAGTCACGACATCCTCAAAATGCTCATAAGCAATCCTCGAACAACCGTCGACCCAAAAAATTGTGGTAACTCGATGCTCGTCGTCAAGTTTATAATCGAAGGTAAACTGCGGGTCCTCCATCTACATCCACTTCAATAGGGTCATTGTAAATTGAACATCATTGAGGTCATGCGCGACTCATCTTTGGGTTCGGACTGCGTTACAAACGTCTATCGTGTTAAAGTTTAGATTCTGAATTCCCCTAGCCTGTTCAGCAAAAACATTAACAATGTCGGTAGGTCCTATCAGCGCATTGCTCGTTCTGTGAATCAGGCTCCTTGCGACCTTACCCATTTTCTTGTGTTGATGCATCTGACTCACCTTAGAAGGGGGTTACTAACGCGTGATTGTGTGTCAATTCTAAGCTAGTAATAAGCCAATGATCTTGCTTGGGATTATGGCTTACGAGCATCTTGACCTGGCAATTCGTGTGCGCAAAGCAGTCCCGTCTTCTCCGTGCATATCCTATTTCATCATCACTGTCATCATTACCAACGTGTGTCTCATTTTGCAGTGGGTGTATGCTCTTATGACACTCGTATAAGCGAGAACATATTTTTTTTTGTTATGTTGCTTATTCTTATAGTCTTTATTTTAATGCCAAATCTAACTCTCAACGAATACGCTCGAAAACATTCTTCGGCTTCCTCCAACGTTTGAAACGTTCGTCCTAGGTACGGATCATTAGAATCTACTCGGGTGTTGGAGCTTGAAACGGAATCGGACATTGTGAAACAAAACCTATGTAGAAATAGAATACGCTTAACTATTAAATAGCGTTTCTTGAACAAATCAAATCAAAATTACCTTGATGAATAGACCAATTTAGCATGACAAATATACCAAACATAATCTTAAAAGTATCTCTAATTTAACAATTATTAATTTCTTGAACATAACAAATTAAAATTACTAAGATGAATAGACAAATTTAGCATGCCAAAATACAACAAACATAATCTCAAAAAGTTCGAATTTAACTATAATAAATTTTTTGAAGTTAACAAATTAATTTCTTGAACATCACAAATTAAAATTACTTTGATGAATAGACTGATAAATACAACAAACATAAACCCAAAAAAAATCTATATATCCATTAAAAAAAAAAAACTTCATCATTCAATCCATAGAAAAAACTTCACCATTTACAAACTTACCGTGTTTGAGTGAAGTTTGAAGCAAGTGTTACTTGAAGCTTGAAGGGAGCTGAAAATGGAAGCAAGTGGATCTCAAGTAGATGAAAATGAAAAAAGAACTGAGAATTAGGGTACTTTTGGGATATATTTGCCAAGTGATCCGCCACACTGTGTAGCGGACGACAGTCGTGGAGACAAGATGTAACATGTGGACAGGATGTGATATATGTCAGTCAAAAAGTCATCCGCTACGCTGTGTAGCGGACTACTTTTTGACTGACAATTGTCAAGATCAAAAAGTCGTCTGCTACACTGTGTAGCGGATTACTTTTTGACTGACAATTGTTAAGATCAAAAAGTCGTCCGCTACACAGTGTAGCAGATGACATGTGAGGGGCAATTTGGTAAAATGACTAACAATCTTTTAAAAAAAAAATCTGGACCATTCATTTTTTCCGATCGCATTGATAATTTCTCTTATTTTATCTGCGCGGTCAACAAATCAGTTCCTACCAACTTTGTTAAAACTTTGCCCATTTAGGAAATGAACGTAAAGATCTTCAAGTGGCAGGTTAGTAAAATCATGCCTTTCGAGAAGCCGAGAAATCTTAGCACTTTACGGCCCAGCATATATACTGGTCCCAATTCATTGCATCCCACTTTATCACCTCTCCACCATCCGATCATTTCCTCATCTGGACGGTGCCCAACCCTACACATTTCCTGCCCATCAGCCTTTGATTGCCCAAACACCTCCTGGCTCTCCCGCTTCCACGATCACCTTCTCCAAACTGTCCGATCAGTTCTGATCCCCCGGCCCTAGTAGCCTCACCACTTTCTTTACGTACTGTAAACATTCTTTAATATCCCGCTCTTTTTCTCTCTCTCACTCTCTGGGTGTTGACAGAAAAAATATCCACCATAAAACTTACACACGCGCGGGCATCTCTGCTGTGTTGATCTGAAGTGAAAATGCAAGAACAAGCGACAAGTTCCATTGCTGCCAGTATACCTTCCAGCAGTGAAAGATCTTCCAGCTCTGCTCTTCAAATTGAAGTGAAAGAAGGTACTATTCTCTTCATGTCCCAGTTTTCTTGGCAAAAGTTTCCTCGGAAATTCTGTCATTTTTTTTTTTAGCATTGACGCTGATTTTACAAAATTTAGCTGCTTTGAATAGGTTAAGATGAGGGTTTAAGGTTCTTTATGTCACATGAAATTATGAATGTCGCTGTAAGTGAAAATTATTTTTTTAAAAGAATTGGCTTTTTTAATAATTTAGAGATTCCCCATCTGGGTATTGAAAGGATGCATTCTTTTCTCATCTAGGTATGAATTTTCTCGAGAATGTCGATTCGACAGAAAGATCTAGTAATTAAATTTCATTTGTTATAGAAGTTGACCTTATTTTGAATTGAAGGTATCGAAAGTGATGACGAGATAAGAAGGGTACCGGAGCTCGGTGGAGAGGCCGCCGGGATGTCAGCTTCCGGCAGGGACGGGGGGTCGGGTGGCGGGCCGGATCGGGTTCAGGGTTCAGGAGAAGGCAGTACAAGGAAGAGAGGAAGAAGCCCCGCTGACAAAGAAAACAAGCGGTTGAAAAGGTAAACTTGGACCTTGGACCTGGGACCATTAGTTGCTGTCCAACCAGGTCTTGACACGTCGTCGTGGACCCACTTGGAATTTCGTCCAGCCTGACGTGGCAAGATCTGGAATGTAGGCTTTTGGACCCATTACGCCATGTTTGTCCCTTTGTGATTGATTGTGTGGGTTAGTGGCTTTTGGGTAATTTTGTGCTCATTTGGGTGCAAATGTGGGGAAGGTTGCTGAGGAACAGAGTATCAGCACAGCAAGCCAGGGAGAGGAAGAAGGCATACTTGAGTGAGTTGGAGGTGAGGGTTAAGGAATTGGAAAAGAAGAACTCTGAGCTTGAGGAGAGGCTGTCCACCTTGCAAAACGAAAACCAGATGCTTAGACATGTATGTCCACTCTCACCCAACTTATTACTGGCATTTTTGCATGTATTTCCATACTGTGATCATATCTTGTGCATGATCAGTGTCGCATTAGTTCGCTAGTGTCACACGGGCGGAAGTCTTTAATGCACTCCCAAGGTTTTCAGTGTATATACCACAACTATAATGAGTGGAGGAGGGTGGAGAAGGAAACCATTTCAAATGGGGGAAGGGAGAGTGTATGTGTAAAAGAGCAATTGTTATAGGTACGCATGGCTGTTGTTGCAATGGTATTCACTAGTGCATTTATTGTAAAGAACGTCGTGTCATATGATAAGAGAACAATTGTTATTTGTAATTGATATTCTCTCTCCATATTTGAACCAGCACACACTATTTTGTCACCAATGATTGAACAATTGGCATGTAAACAGTACCACTTGAAGCTATTTTGGAGTGAGCTAGTTCAATTCGGGAGTGGGAGTAAGAAGCCCTTGTTAATTTGGGGATGGTTCTGCCAATGTGATACCTCTCAAGAGAACTTTTTGCTGTTAGCCCTATTTTGTTAGTATACTTAGTAAGCATCTAGTCAAAACTCAAATTTGTTATGTTACTTTTTGCCATTTGAAATGGTAGTTTGTAACTATGAATAAATTTAAATCTCTATATCAATGACTTTCTGTTGGTGCTTGCTCCCACTCGGGCAAACTACAAAGTTATAGACTTGTGTAGATCTCCTAATAATTTTAGGACCGGAGGATTTGGATAATATGCAGTTTGTGTAGGCTTCTTATGGAAGAGCGATGAGGCGGACTTAGTATTTAGTAGTACACTATATGTCATGGGAGAATGTCGTGTTTCCTAGTTCTCACGAGGGGAAAGAACACCTTCCTTGATAATCTCTTTTTTGGGTCCATTTTTTTTTGATTTAATCACTGTTCCGTTGCATGATGCATAAGATCATTAGTGCAAAATGAAATTATGGCCTTTAACTAGTAATTGGTTTGAAACATGCAACCATGGCAATTTGATGAACCAATTGTGGACACAGAGTTTGGGCCATAATTATGCATGACGAGGCCATGAACGCAGTGAGAAAGGGAAAGGTCGTTATTATGTACTTACAAGGATTAAAAGACCATTCTGATTTATGTTTGGTTCATTTGAGTTGAACCCATAAACATACGGTAACATCCTATGAAACACCGGTTCGGCACTTAGGGTGAAGCACCAGCACAGGGTGCGCATCGGGTGCGGCATGGGTGCATGTCCAACATTATTTATTTATTTTGTTAAATCTTAAATATCGAGTGTGGCCCGGGTGCGTATCCAGCGATCCGTGACCACCGGCCACTCCAGCGACACCGGCGACCACCAACCACTCCAGCGACTACCAACAAGGAATCTGAGAAGAGAAGAAGAAGGAGAAGGAGCAGAAGAAGAAGAAGGAGAAGGACTTACCGGCGACGGCGTGCGGCACGCGGCGGGCCGGTGCTTCCAGAGAAGAAGAAGAAGAACGGTCGATGTTATCTATGTTGGTTGGATGGAGATGGGATGACTTTTGACTTTTGACACATGTTTGTTATTTTATTTAAGTACCCATTGTTAAGTTATTACATAAACCACCCCGGTACTTAAAAGAAATAAAAGTGATGCCACATAAAAACTTTATTCTTTTCAAGTATACAATTTTAATATTTATAAAACAGCCCATTAAACTTAACAAATTCTCAGTAATTTGCTTGAAAGCTTTAAAATTTATGAAAAGAGCCCATTAAACGTAACAACTCACTACTTTGTTTGGAATATTAATCTCTTTTTACAGATATTAAACACATATATTATAATTATTGAGATTTGAATTGCTTAGAAATTTAATACTTAGTGTACATAATTAAAAAAAATATTTATAAAATTTGCCGTATCCCTGCCGCACCCGTATCTTAAAATTTCAAAAATGTTGTATCCGCGTATCCGTACCCATCGTATCCACACCCACACCCTCACCTGCATTGGTGCTTCATAGTACTGACACCACACTCCACTGTCCTGGTAAAAAGACCTTGTAATATGGTAATTGATGCAACATCGAACTTTAGATTGGTATGATATCTTTGGTGTAATTTTAGCGAGCTGCCTGCAAGGGACCAGAATTATTGAAAGCAACTTGCTTGTTCTTTTTAGGACTATGCACGGATACGATTAGTGGTTTTCATGAAAGCAAGAGGAATCTATACCCTTAACCCTTACTCTTCCTCGTCACTTGACATGTAACACCAGTTACAACTTCAGTGACATTTTAACCGGACAAAGCCTGACTAATATGAAAACTCACATTGTTGACCTGTCAAAACAAGCAGTAAAACTTATTAGTAAATTATATTGAGTAGTAATAAGCAGTTCAGATTATCTGGAGGTTCTGCTAATAAGTATTTTAGGTTTAGCAGGATTGTGCTGATGGATGGCAACCTGTTCAAATTGGCATTACACCCAACATGATTTTTAGTCGTGTTGAGACAATTTTCTTGTTGTAACGATGTAATGCCATCTAAAATTTACAATTTGGAAGTCTGCATCTTTATATAGGAAAATTTATTGCTGCAACCATGGTTGTAGGCAAAGGCTGCAAATCCACCTCAAACCCCCCTTTAGTGACAATTATATGTCGCTAAGTATGTCGAGTGGTTTTCAAGGATATGTTTAGTGAAATATCTTATTGTTAAACTCAAATATGATACTTATCCAAATGATCAATCTCCACCCTTGGTTTGGAGCTTATGGTCTTCATTATCGCTATTGAGATGCCCGATAGAGTAGGGGGTTTGGGTTTTGATCTGCCCCCATTTCGCATAGCATTGGAGTTTGACAAGTACACTTTGTGCATGGAGTTTTAATGTGTTAGGTTCAGGGCTTAAATGCCTGCTCATCTCCACCTCCTATAAAATTAGACCCAGTATTGCAGATTGCTCTTGGCTGGTCAGTGTATATTCTTTGTTTTTTTTCCCTTCTTTGGTCAGAAGCAAAAGAAGTTTAATATCTACAAAGATGAGATTATGGCCTAATGCCCTAGAAGATCATTTTTGTTCCAAGCAAACACCCACTGGGGAATATTCCTTCCCCAGTTGACACTGGAATCAGTAGGATCATGTAACAGTTACAAGGGATATATGACACCAGAACTATATTTGCTTTCTTTCCTTTTTGGGAATTCCCAAGAAGTTTTGTTCTTTTTTCGTCTACTATTTGCAACAAGATGAAAATTTTAGTTTACATACTGCTTGATTACGATGAGAATCTAGTTTAACAATTAGAACTTCCATTACAAACTTTATTGCTTGTAGTTCATATTGACTATTTGCGAGAGATAGAAGAAATGCAGTCTTTTGTAAACAACTTAAATGAGATTCAAGAAATGGCTGTCGCACTTCATTGGGTATGTGTTATGAACAGCTTTACTAACTTATTTTTGCAATTTGCAGATATTGAAGAACACGACCGCAGGTATGCAGGAGGGAAGGAAGTAGGTTTATGTTGATAGGTTTTTCTGTGAGAAATTTGAGGAAAATAGACGAGTGATTGTTGTTTCTGTTTCCTCTTTTGCCCTCTTAATGGAAAGTATAATATCTATTGTGAGTAACACAAGAAGTTCAATCTTAGTCTGGTGTCTTCTAAAATACATCTATAATCTCCCAAATTCTCTCTTTTTCAGTTGGTGAGCTACATGAAGATAATCATTTGGCACCTTTAGTTTGTTAGTCATCGAGTTCAATGAGTTCGTCTATACTACCCAAGGTTCAAGTCGCCTGGGCGGTTGCATAATGCAAATGTATCTATACAGGATTTGTAAGAATGAGCATGACTTGGTTGGTCAAGTACTGGGATTGAAATCATACGAATCCGAAGGAACCACGTACAGACAGAGTTGTCAAACGGGCTGGGCCCAAGGGCTGGACCGGGGTGGATCTCATGTTCCCCAAGAAAAGCCCGGCCCGGCCTCTGTTTTAGGGTTTGACCAAGCATGTGAAACAACCCGGTTGACAAAGGTTGGGCCCTTATCTAGTCCAGGCCTGATTTGCATAATCTAACAAAATACTTTTTACTTTCAACAGTTATATAACGGCTAGTTTGAGAGATTTATTTATCTAAATTTATTCTAACAAATTTTTTATGTGTTTTTACATACCTACCCATCCCAAGAAATTATAAGCGGCTAGTTTTATAGGTATTTTAGTCTTTTGTAATGTTTGAAAAATTTATAAATTGAGTCATTTTCTTCACATTCTTCTGACATTAATTACAATTCACAACTTTCTCCTATATGCATTGTCTTCGGTTATTTAGCCTCTCAGAATTTTCAAATATAAGCTTTCTTTGATTATGAGTTGATAGCTTCTAGTTAAATAATAATATTATCTACTACTCTCATTCTATTATTATTTAATTAGCCTTCACAATTTTGTCTTTTTCTTTCAAATTTTTCACAAAAAACATTAAACTTAGAAGTAGTTTATTAAGGCTTGGAAGATACAACTGTTACTACCATTGACATTAGAGTTGTCAAACGGGCCGGGCGGCCCGTGGGCTGGCCCGGCCCGGTTCTGGCCCGGGCTGGTCCGGCCCCGTCCATGAACAGTAGCGGCCCAGCACAAGCGGGCTTGGGGCCTGGACCAGGCCTTCAGATTCTGCGAAAAAGCCCGGCCCGGAAACGGCCCGGTTCTGGCCCGGCCCGAAGTCGGCCCCTCGGTTTTGGCCCCACCACTTGTTTGAATTTTTTGCTTTTCCCTCCTTTCTTCCACCCCTTTTCCAAAATTTCACTTTTACCCCCCCAACAGCATTGTTATGTGTTAAGATTTTATTAATAAAGCTCACCAAGAAGAGTATGAAAATGTTTAACATATAATAAAAAATATAATGGCTAACAAATAAATATGTATATACATACATATATATATATATGTATATTACTTATAATGAAATAAAAGGATAAAGATTAGGTTCGTTAAATTGTGAATATTGCCTAGAGATGAAATTTAAAATTGAATAACAAGAAGAAAAAAAAAAAGGGCCAGGGCCCGGGCCCGGCCCAAGCCCGGCCCTAGATATTGGGCCTAGGGCCAGGGCCTGGGTTTGCCTTCGGAAGGCCCGGCCCGGCCCCACAGCAGGCCCGATGGGCTTGGGCTGGGCCGGCCCAAGCCCGGCCCTTTGACAACTCTAATTGACATTCTTTATTGTAGTTCATGAGTGTTACTAGTATTAACATTGTTTATTTGAAATAAAGAATCAATCGTGTGGGTTTCTGAGTTTCCCATTTACAAAAAGAAGCATGTAATAAGTAATATCAATATTGAACAAGTCAAATGTAAAATAGACTGTTCACTTTGAATTCTAATCATTTACTTGGTCAACTTAGTCAGCAATAAATTATTAATCCGGCAAAAAAGCAACTTAACTCTACATGTACATATGTATTACTAATGCTATTATTAAATTATATGAAGACAACAATGCATGTATAAGTTAATATACTATAAAAATGTAAATTTAAAAAATTAGAACTAAACTTGATTTATTCTTGTCTTTTTCGTAATCTGGAGATTTGGAATTTAGAAATTTGAAGAATGAAGATGAAGCAACGGAAAAACAAAAAGTAAAAACACAAAAAAAAAGGAGGAAGAAGAAGAAGAGGAAGAAGAAGAAGAAGAAACTCTAACACATTGATATTACTAAATAGTGATATTTTAGTTAATGTTATAAATAAACCCCTTAATAGAAAACTAAAAGAAAATTTCAAAATTTGAGGGGTGACTGTCGTCCCCGCGGTCATGCTTCTAGCATGCCCCTGACCACCACGAGCACCAGTACGTCAAGCGCGATGACCAATGGGCATAATCATCCTATTTTTTAATCAAAAAATTCTTAAATTTGAAGATAGCCTTTCACAAGATCAACAAATACTTTACTTAATCACACAGCTCTGTTGGCAACACTTCCTGTTATATACAATCTTAACCATCTCATGGCGGTAGAAAGGATGGACCAAGCAATTCTGCATCAAGTTCGCCAGTAGTCGAAAAGACAGAGAGAAAACTAAAAGCGAAGTGTTGGCCTCATCTTTCAATGATAAAAGTTAATGCTGTAGAGAAAGCTCAATGTACGTATTGTAGTAAGAGCTATATCTCATCTGGAAGTGGTAATACATATCTTAGTAGGCATTTTTGACATGTATATCTAGAGAGGACCTTTGTGATGATAGTCAAATGCAAGTAACTTTGGACGGTAAGTTATTTATGACCAAAAACAACAAAGAGATGGTCTTACAAAATTTCTTGTGCACAATGAACACAATTTAATTTTACTGATATGGAGAAGTATATCAAATATATGAGAAATTGTGTGCATTCTTAGTAAAAAAAAAAAGTTTCATAGAAATATCACTGCATCCGATGCAATGAAAAAAATAATTTAAGCCAAGCAACAATTGATTAGTTAGCTTGAAAACTTCAATGCTAAAATTAGCCTTACTTCTGGTGTTTAAAGATCTTCTAATCGTACTAGTTATTCTTGTGAGATGGCACATTGCACCGAGAGTGACTTATGCACAAGAGGATCATAGCTATAAAACTGTTTCTACATTCATATAAAAGTATAGCATGTCTGACCCTTAAACTCGCTGACATGATAACATGTATCAACTTTTATAATGCTTCTAATAGTAATGTTGTTGCTAACATGTTAAAGACGAGCTTCATTCCTGTATTAGGTGAAACATATTTCATGTTCATTGTGTTTGCCATATAATCAATTTAATTATTTAAGATGATTGAGCTCTGGCATGACCATTTACTTTTAAGCTAAGGGTCTTGTTATGGATGTCAGTTCTTAAGGGCAAGATGATAAGATTTAAAGCTTTGTACAGTAAGTATAATTTTCTTGCTAAGAGACCTTTTACAAATGTCCAGTACAGGTGGAACTCCATGTGCTTCATGCTTTTACAGGTTATAGTGTTCATACAATTTATAGTCATTTACTAACAAAGTACCCAGAAGGCTTGCCATGTTCTGAGGAATGGGAGGTAGTTGCATGTATACATGTCCCTTCTACCTACTGTTTCACCGTCACCACTCTCAATCATTCCCACTTCACCGTCACCCCCTGGCACTTTCTGCACCTGCCTCATTCTTCGCACCCAGCTTTTCTTTTCCACTCCTGCCTTCCTCCAATCCCGATCGTTCCATGCCACCACCTCAATTCTCTAACCCCAGTCCCTCCTTGCCTGCTCCTCCATTTGAAAACTTTCAAAGTCCCCTTAATGACTTTTCAAACCTTAGTTTGGATGACATTCTGAATATTGACAAATCTTCTATCTCTAACCAGTTAACCCGTATGTCTAATTCCATTTAGCTTTTCCTTGAGTCCCATACTACACTTGTCGCCACCGTCATCGCCAACCACTTCGCTCTCCTACACCATCTTTCTACCCTCTAAAACTCCTCTAATCAGCTCCTGTCCAACCAGATTGATCTTCATGTCCTTTTGAATGATCTTGTCTCAAACGTCTTAAACCTTCCCCCCAACCATTCTTCGACCATGGGTCGACTTAATCACATACAACAAGATCTTCAGTGCCAGCATGAGAGCTCTTCAAGCAAATCATCAGCAAACCGAGTTGTTGCTCCGCATTCTTACCTAGCAAAATTGTTTTCTAGCCCATCAGATTTTTGACACGTCTCATGGATTCAGAGTCACTCGTCCCGATATTTTTCCGTCTCAAGGTGGAGGAACCAATGGTGAGCAGTGGTTCTTCAATTCGAATATTCCTTATGCTCCACCATCGCCGCTGTTGCCTCGTGCGGTTGAAATCGTTAAAATTCCATCCTCCGATCTTCCTCCTATTCAAGTTCCATCCTCTTTTGCTCAGGGTGGACACCATCGAAAAGCTTTATAATTTTCTAAGTTAAGTGGTTTTTCCTCTTTTTGAGTTGATAAAGGCGGAGAAAATTGTTATACATGAACTAACTTTTGTAGCATCTTTTGGATATATTGGATATAGTAGTTCATGATCTTATTTAAGTTTAGTCTTGCTTAATTTTTTCATAGTTTTTTTTTTTGCAGAAGGAGTATGTTATGATATATTAGATTGATATATTGTCATCATCAAAAGGGGGAGATTTTTGACCTTTGGGTCTAGATTCGGTATTTTGATGATTCCAAGTTCACTACTCAATGATTAATCCAAATGTGTTATTAAGTACGATTTCAGGAATATCAAAGCATGTACATCTCTTTGAAACGAAGACTTCGGACTTAGACTAGATTCATTTATATTCTTTGTAAATTCTTAAGCTAAGCTTTCTTAAAGATCTAACAGAAAATCACAATTAGCCAAAAACAAGAAGCATTGTGTCTTTCATTCCAATGAAATCATTTTCATTCGATTGATTCCTTCAGGCTTCGTTTTTGGTTTGAAAAAGTACTTGCATTCGAAGGAACTCTCTTTCATTTGAATGAAATCATTTTCATTCAATTAATTCCTTCAGAACTCATGTTTGGTTTAGGAAAGGACTTTCATTCGAAGGAATTCCTTTACACTCGAATGTTTCCATCAGAAATTTTAGTTTTACTCGAAAGGTATTCTCATTCAAAAGATTCTCAAATTCCTTCGATCGATTCCATCAAAAACATCTTTTTGGATCTAAAAAAGCCTTTTCGTTCGAAAGATAGCATCTTCATTTGAAGGATATTATTTTCATTTGAAGGATCCACTTTCATTAGATCAATTATATTAGGGACTCAGTGGTTACGTGTTCATCATTTTCATCCAAATGAATTTCATATTCATTCGACCGAATTCTTCAGAAATAACCTTAATCTTTCTAGAATGTAATACCTCTAAATGATTTCAAAAATTCATTCGAATTATTTCTTTTAAAATATTCTATTTCTTATCCCTTTAAATACTCTTCAACGGTCATATCCTCTTAAATATAAAAGGAACCCTTAGAGAGTTTATTACTAACTGTTCTGATATCTGAAAATCTCTCTAATCTCATTCTAAAAACTCTCTCAACATATTTAAACATCTCTATACAATCCCTTGAGTGAGTGTTCTTTCTTTGAGAAAATAACAGTTTTTTTTAGGTTGTGGTGAGTCCCCGATGCCTCAGGTCAAGTCAATGGTGGAGATCGATGATCACCATGGCCTGTAATTAATCCTGAGGGCAGTGATATAAAGAAGTTTCAGTTATATAATTTTTAGAGTTGATTTGGCACTAAATCCCTATCACATTTGAGTTAGCTAAACAGATGAATTTGATGCTTTTTTATTTTTGATATCAATTTATGTATCATCCTTATATATTGTAAAGCTATTGTAAAATTTATGGGACTTTAATTTGAGCTGGAAATATTAATAGCTTTGGGCTTTTCTGGTATTTAAAGAAATTATTTTAATTTAAAAATATTCATAAAATTTAAAATATTTTGACTTTTTATAATGTTGTAAGCTATAACAGTGTTTTACTAAAATTTATTATGAATTTTGGGTTATCATTAGGCCTTATGGAGTGTGCTGGATTTTCAATTACGTTTGGTCGTACGTGGGACGTGTTTTGATTTAAGTTGAGTTGAGAGTGTCAGAGTGAGCAATATTTAAGCAATTACTATTGGACTCATAGTGTTAAGATGTTAAATTTATTTAATAGTGAAATTGCTTAATTTTGGTTAATTCAAGATTTTTGAGCGAGGTTGATTAGCAGTGCATTGCTTGAATTGAGATAAGGAATTTCATCCGAACCGGAACGTCATCACTCTGATTTCAAATATCTTATTATAACAGTTTTATGAAGTTCATTGGACTTTGATTTTTGGGCAAATTACACTTATGTCCTTGAGGTTAGGGTGTAATTACAATCAAGGACATTAAGTTTCAAAATGTAACATTCCGTGACCAAAAACCCTATTTTTATAACACTTGTGTCAATCCGTTAGGGTTCCATCCAAAAAGTATATTTTTTTGGCTAATTACACCTATGTCCCTGAGGTTTTGGGGTAATTACACGCGAGGACACAAAGTTTCAAAATGTAACATACGTGACCAAAAACGTTAAAAAAAGTAACACTTTTATCCAACCGTCAGTATTCCATCCAAAAAGTGTAATTTTCGTCATTACGTATTTTGAAAATGGTAATACTATCCCTGTACAGTATATCGTGAATAATTTGATATCCTAATTTTCTCTCACCACAATTTAAACCCTAAATATGAAGTCACCGTCGGCAGTCCCCCTCCGCCGCCCCACGCCGCCAGCAGCCCCCCTCCCCCGCCTCACGCCATCAGCAGCCCCCCTCGCCCCGCCATCCTGCAGAACCACCCCACCACTCCGGCAAGCCCCTTGGCAAACCCAAGCTGCCGAGATGCCTCCGGCAAGCGCCTTGGCAAACCCACACCGCCGGCAGTCCCCCTCGCCCCACCATCCGTCAGACTTGCCCCACCACGTCGGCAAGCCCTTGGTGAGGGAGGGAGGAAGACTGGATGGGAAGGAGACAGATCTGGCCATTGCAACGACTGCAATCGCACCGGTGCGCGCGATGATGCAAGCCCATCGTGGTGGTGATGGCGCTGCCTTGCTGGTGGTCACGGTGGTGCGCATCTCAAAGGAGGAGGCCGGTGTCGTGACGTAGCTCGGTGATGCTTGCGATCTCGGATGACGCAGGGTATGGAGGTAGGTCGCAGTTGTGATGGTGGCGACCGGTATGGCGACAGGCAGATCGGGAGTGATATCGCGATCTTGCCGCACTGGTGCCTCGCCGGAGGGCCTGCTACTACGCTGACAGTGATCGGGTCTCCTGACTCTGGGTGGAGCAGATGGATTGCCTCGGGTTTGGTGACGGCATTGAGTCGGTTGCCGCCGAGGAAGGGGGTTGTGGGCATGATGGGGTGGGCGGGTGACAGGGAAGGGGGAGGTAGATGGCGTGGGGGTGGGGAGGTGTGGGTGCTGGGTGTGGGGAGAGGAAGAGGCAGACGACGTGGGGGTGGGGGCACGGGGGGTGGGTGCTAGGTATGGGGAGAGGAGAATAAACAGTAAATTAAGTGGGTAATTTATTTTAAAGTCAGGGGGCAATCAAGTCTTTTTGTCAAAACCGTTAAGTATTTTTGTATTCCGTTTGTCAATGGACATAAGTGTTACATTTTGAAACTTTGTGTTCTCGCATGTAATTACCCCCAAACCTCAGGGATATAGGTGTAATTAGCCCTATTTTTTATGATGTCATCGTTACGTATTTTCAAAATGGCAATACTGCCCTTTACTGCATATACTAAATAATTACACTTATGTCCCTGAGGTTAGGGTATAATTACAGGTAAGGACAATAATTTGGATAAATTACACTTATGTCCAATATAATGGTTTAAATGTTCAAATTAGGATTAGATTTTTTTAGGCAAATTGCGCTCATGTCCAATATAATGGTTTAAATGTTCAAATTAGGATTAGGGTTTTTTAAGGTTTGTATAAAAATCCTAATTTTGAAATTAGGTTTCCAAATTATCGCCGGCGACCAATCTTCTGCTGGCGTCGCTCCCATCGCCAGCGACGTCGCCTTTCCCCCTCCGTCTCTCCTCTCCCCTACCTCGCCCCCGCAACAGCCCTTATCTCGCCCCACACCGCCAGCAGCTCCATCGCCCCATCCCTCCCTGCCCTACCCTCCCCTACCCCGTAGCCGCCCCCCAGCATACTTACACACCACTGCCAACCTCTGTGACCCAAATACCCAGAATCACCGCCGTTACCCACCACCCCGCACCACTGCCATAACCCATTCTTCTTTCGTCCCAAACCAAAACCCACCATCAATTCAAAAACGCAAGAAAAATACCTATTGTAATTCCGAGTCATGGCATGAGAGAGGGAAAGGCGATTCGCTGTGGGTAAGAGAGGGGTCTTGCAGCAGAGAGGGATCTTGCGGCGTGGTGGGGAAGGAGGGACAGCGGCAGCGTGTGGGGGAAAAGCGGGGCGAGGGCTACATCGGCATAGGGGGAGTGTGCGACAGCGGTGTGGGGAGAGGGGAGGGGGCGGGGTGGGGTGGGGGTGCGGGGAGATTGAATCTGAGAGTGAATTTGAGAGAGAAATGAGAGAAAACAAAAAAAGATAAAAAGAAACATGGAATTTTAATTTTAATTAGGGGCAATAAAGACTTTTCGCTAGAACCGTTATGATTTTTTGTATTCCGTTTGGTCAACGGACATAGGTGTAATTTGTCCAAACTATTGTCCCCGCCTGTAATTATACCCTAACCTCAGGGATATAAGTGTAATTTGCCCTTGATTTTATGACTGGTATAAAAGTATTTTGGAACTACCCATGAAACCCTAACTTGAACCTTAAAGCAATCGTTTATAATTCTTTCTTTAATTCTCATCTATCTTATTGATTTGATCATCATAAAATATTTTGAATTATATTTATTTTTTGTAAATATTGACATGAGTTAATAAATCTGAGGGTTATAAGGATGACGTGTATTGATGGCGTTATAAGGATGGTCTGTTTGGTTGGGTTGAAACTAGTATCTAAACGGACTAGTTAGTGTACATATGCATATAAAAGTGTACCTGAATACTGCCGCGGTGGCTATGCTAATCTGTACTGCTCATGCTCAATGTCTTCAGTTTTGTATTATTTCATCTGAAATATTTTGAAATGTTTATTGATTTTGAGGAATAGAGTTGATACTTTTCTCAATGTCCATATCGAAACACTTTGATTTTTTTTAAAGATTCTATTTTTTTAAATTGTCCTTTTACTATATATGAAAAATCATTTGAATCGCTCTGCTTTAATACTTGATCAACCATATTGCGCTCTCAAAAGCTCACTCTCCTTTGACTTCCCTTCTGCATGTAATGACCAGCATTAGATTTCTTGAAAATGGACTAGAGGCAAGCTAGCGAGTGAATTTAAGTTACCCTATTGTCCATTACAACTCCTACGAGGGTGAATAGTTTTTTTTTCAAGACTTAGATTTGGTATTTCATTTATGATAGTCTACTAAGAGTGTGGTATGATTGACGATTTAGTTGCTCTGATGATGGTTGTCCATTTTGGTTGTGAGGATATAATTGTCTTAGTGTGACCGTCGATTGAGTGCCTAACGTTCTAGGTTTTCAGAGCGTTATACTCAGTCTGTGATCGGTTTCAAAATTTAATTTATGAACCTAGCTGAATCGTGATTGGTTTGAGAAACATGAAACCGAACCGTTATAATTTTTGAAAGTTTCGGATTGGATCGGTTCGGTTTGATCTGTTTGTATTGGTTTGAACGATTTTGTACTTATCCCTAGCTGTAGTTGAGTTGTAATACTCCGCATTTTTCGAGCGCAAAACTTTTGAGCGCATTAGGAATGTTTTTTCCTATGTGGAAATTATTATTGGATGTCCCGGGAAAAAAAAGGGAAGAGTTATGAAGTTTTAGGGTTAGATTACAATTTTTAAAAGTTTTGGGGGTCTATTTGTTAATATGTAAAGTGTGGGGCTATTTGAGTAATTTTACAAAACATAACCTAGACTAGGTTTGAAATGTGTAAAATTTTAGAAAACTGTATCTTTAAATCATGACACCTCCTACTTTGGATGTAATGACTAAGTTAAAACAAGTATTAAGAAAATTAGTTAATGGATAAGGGAGTTTCGGGTAAAAGAAAAGAAAAGAATAAAAAAACAAACAAACCAAAACAAGAAAAAAAAAATGAAGAGAAACAGAAAGAGATAAGTAGAACAGAGCATCTCGGGGGAAGGGGAAAACCAAGGAAAAAGGGGAGGAAATCAAGCCTGATTTCGAGAGGTGAGTTACCAAACTCCTAGTAGGCATGTTCTAGTGTGTGTTTATCAAATATGTGTGTTTTCAATCACTATGGGGCATATGCTTGAGCCATGAACATGGCTGTGAAGCCATGTTAGGAGTGGGTATTTTCTAGAAATTAATGCTTTGGGTGAGGGATTATAGCCATGAAATTGTGTAATTGGATCATTAGTCAACGTTTATTCAAGTTATGGGCTGGTAGGGGGTAAGGGATGAAGAACTGTGACTGTGTAATGGGTGAAAATTATGTTACATTGTGTGTGTGTGTGTGTGTGTGTGTGTGTGCTGGCATCGGTGAATTCAGGAGTCGAAATCATGTATGAAGGTGATATTAGTTGTGATTGTGTAATGACATCGTACGTTAGTTAAAAGAGAATAGAAGGAAATGAAGAAGATCTCAGTGGGTGCTGAAGGAGGACAGTGTGTTATCGACGTAGACAGTGTGTGTGGGGGGGATAGTGTGTGTCTGTGTGTTTGAGGGTGAATTATGTTGGAGTTGTGTGTAGAATTTTATGTTAGAATGTGTTTTAATGTGTGTTAGGGTGTGTAGTAAAAGTGTTAGTGAGTAGAGGTGCATTGCAGTGGGAGTGCGTGAGAAAGATGTATTCTCGCAGTTCAGTGAGGTTGAAGAAGGTGGGTGTGTGTATTTAAGGTGAAATAGTGTGTGGGATGATGTGAATAGTGACGGTAATTGTCACTAGAGGGAGGGGTAGGTTAGACAGTTTTGTGTATTTTTTATACCTAGTTCTGATCAGAATTCAACAAAACTTAAAACAATAACCCCCATTATTTTTATGAGACGTACAGTCCAGAATTTTTCAGGAATTTTCGGTCTCCTTAAAGGGTACTAAATTAGTGTATCAGTTAACCAAAATAGCCAAATTATTTGGCATAGCAAAATTAAGTTATCTAGTGAATATTAGAACGTGAAAATTTGTAGTATCGTACCTGAGACTATGCTAGAATTACTGGTAAAATTTCATAATTTTTTGAGATCATATGTATTTTTAATATTTTCTGTAAGCTTAAAATGGTAAAATCCTTTTGAAGTCTTTAAACCCAAAAATGTTCTAGGAAAAAATAATAGTAACACTTTTATAGTATAATAAAGACTCAGTGTAAATTTGGTGATTTTTAGAGTTCATTAGCTATCATTTATCTACCTCATTGAATTTAACAAAATAAAAATTTTAAAATATTTTAATGCCTTTTTATTTCTGATTTCAATTTCAATAATTTTTATAAGTCTTCTAAAGCTGTTACAAAAATTATGAGCCTTATTTCCAACTAGAAGAAATTATGGCAATTTATTGGTTTTAGTGTATTTAAGAAAATTATTTTTAATTTGAAAATAATCAAAATTTATATTTTTATCCCATATGCTACATTAAACTCTAAATAAAGTTTAATTAATGATTAGAATATTTTTGAGATATTTCTAAGTCTCGGGGAGTGTGACGAATTTCGGTGTAGGTTGCCCATGAGGGAAATCGCTCCGATAAATGACGAATTTCGGTGTAGGTTGCCCATGAGATATTTCTAAGGGTGTGTTTGATAACACCATTCAGCACTTAAAACTGAAAATTTTCAGTGATTTCAAATTAAGTGCGTTTGATAACGCATTTTTTTTATCACTTAAAATAATAAGTGATATGTTAATTGAAGACCAATATTTTAAGTCACCCATAATGACTTATCACTTATCATTGAACACAGTCAATGATTTGGGATTAAAAGATTTTGCCAATAAAGGACAGCTTTGCCCCAACTGCCTCATCTTCTTCCCGTTTTCACCTGCTCGTTGTTGTGCCGCTGCCGCTGCCGCTTCATCTTCTTCTTCTTCCTTGCTGATTTGCCGCCTCTTCTTCTCTTTTCACGGTACTAAAGGTGCGTGATTTCACGGTGTTTCATTACATAGGTGTCGCTTGATTTGTGAATGTAATTAGGGCTTTTTTTTTTCAATTCATATTGGATCGATTTTCCTGCCTCTTCATATTGGATCGATTTTCTGATATTGTTTGGACCGACCTTGCATATGGCAATGCGATTTGCATCTTGTATATCTATGTAAATGCCATCAAATTTCTTGTACATCTTGTATATCTATCTATGTATGGTGGGGAGCCCTGTGGTATGATTGGGAGGGATCTCGACCTGGCGATAAACGGCCTGTACGGGCAGGTACCCAGTTCGCTCACCGGGTTGACGAGCGTTGTGCAGATTGAGCTGTACAATAACTCGTTGGCCGACGAGTTACCTGTGAAGGGGTGGTTGAACAAGAAGGGGACCTAACCAGAGTCAACACAAAACCTAATTATCCAAGCACTGCAAAGAGCCTAAGAAAAATAGGCTATAGCATAGCCTCAAGAGAAACTCATATACAGAATCTTGCTTTTCTTTTTTCGACAAGTATGCAATTGTATGCAGTAAGAAGTGCCTGAGGGGGAGTGAAAAATAGAGAGTAGTTTCATATGAATCACGGCATCCAGATGGAGACTCCAACAAGATAGACAAAGCTTCACTAATGGCTGTAATTTCATTTTGAGGGAAAGCAAAGGAAGTGTCTTAGCAAATACCTGTATTCGTTCCACCTTAGGAGCTTGTTGACATGCAAATATGAAGCTAGCTATACCAAAATGCTATGAATTGAATACCAGCTCCTCCCTATTTGTGGTCTTTTATGGTTTGGCTCAAATTTCTTTGCAACCTTTCTACCTTAAAGGTGTGATGCCCAAGGATTTCTAGTAGTTTTACTACAGTGCTCAAATGCCTATGGAGCTTCAGGATAGTTCTCTTGCTTCTACAATCCCGTTAGGCTAAAGTGGGTGTGCACTGGCCTATTGACATCATGTGGCAGGCAATCTACCTATGGTGACTCCTTCCTTTGCTCTTTGTTTTAGCTACTAAATTTTGTCTACGCAGAGTTGTCATAGAGGTTTTGGCGTTTGGTACGTAGGACAATGGGCAGCTTTGTTGTCTCCTATATTCTTCTGTCTTTTGGAATTAATAGATCCTTGAACAAAACATTCACTACCCAATCTTCATGCATGCACGCTGCAACATTAATAATAGTATTTACTGTTGTTAGCAAACAAAAGCAACAAATTTTGAAGCAACATTATTGAATACTTGTTATTGAAAGAGACTGGGCACCATGTTTATTGTATGATAAGTGTATAAAAACAGCGGTATCATTTTTTGATTATTTTTTTCCCTTGAAAAATGTATGAGCAATATTTCTTATAAACCATACTACTATTGCTACTACTACTAATGCTATAATACTTGTATAGGAATGGCTTCTGGTGACGGTTCTAGAGCAAACTGGAAGGATCCAGAACTATATAAATTTTTCATAGATGCATGCCTTGTAGAAGTAGCGGAAGGTGGAAAATCTGGAGGTAGTTTGAAGAAGGCGTCATGGGATGCTCTAATTAAAAAAATGAAGGAGAAAAAGGGTATTGTCCTTAATCAAAAACAACTAAAAAACCAGTGGAATTATTTGAAACAAAAATATGGTGTATGGTCGAAATTAAATGAAAAGACTGGAAATGGTTACGATCCCATGACAAACACTGTGAACTGGAGCCCAGATGAATAGGATGACTACATAAAGGTACAATTTTGTTAACCCTAATATATATTTATAGAAATATGAAAAATTATTTATGTGTAACTAAATTTTAAACACATTGTACGACAGGCAAATCCAGATGCGAAACAATTTCGATATGCTGGACTACAGTATGCAAATGAGATGAAAGCATTATTTGACGGTATTGGAGCAACTGGGAAGGATGCTTGGGGTCCATCAAAGGATGGGTTGCCTATCGATGGTGGGTCATCATCTCAGATACTTGTAGACGACGACTCTGATGTGCCTCCTACATTTGATTTGGAAACGGATGTACCGAAATCAAAAGTCAAACGCCATAAGAAGGACAAATCTGATAAGCTTGATGATCAATTAGTTGCGGTTCTTAAAACTTTAGAGAAATCAGAAGGGCCAGGCATGGAGGAGTGCAACCGTATTTTAAATGAGATGCAAACGTTACAAATGACTGACCACTTATACATCGTTGCATGCAACATTTTTTGTGAAAGTAAAGCATACAGAGAACAGTGGATGATGCTCAGTCAAACACCAGAAGAAGTTAGAAAAAGTTGAATACAAATGAATGGAAAAAAGTTAGGACTTTTGTGAAGTGTCCTTGGTTAGTTTAGTGTTTCAATTAGGAACGCGTTCATAGAATGATTTTTGGACTAGTAGGAAGTTTACGAACTATCTTTTTTTTGTTTTTTTGTGTCCTTTTCGTAGCGTGATTCTTGACATTTATATGTCGTTTAGTCATTACAATGGCCATTTTCTTTACGATGTTGGATAATGTTGCTTTATGATGTGTGAGCGTTATAGTCATGTTTATCATTTACTATGCTAATTATCCACTATACATTATTGTCTGCTTCTATTGTCCTTAAACACATAGGACATAATGGTGACTACGAATCAAAAGGATGCCCTAAGAGTTGTTGCAACCATTCTCATAATGAAAATTTTGAAACAAAGACGTTTTAAGAGAAGGCCAGATACAAATTCTTCGCTTAGTGGAGCTGGATACTTGGACGAGATAATAAATGGAAATCCTGCTCATTCTCAAGAGATTTTGCGGATGCCCAAACAAGCATTTTTGAATATTTGTGACCATTTTCGCACTCGAGGGTGGCTAAAGGACAGTCGTTACGTTTCCATACGGGAGAAGATGGCAATGTTCTTGGTAATTTTGAGCCATAACACAAGAACCCGTTTTGTCAAAAGAAGATTCAACCATTCAACACATACAATGCATAGATATTTTCACGAGGTGTTATCGGCGATGCTACAATTTTCAAAGGAAATGATTGTTCCTACCACATATAATCCTAATGCCAATCAGATTCGGCACCATCGTCGGCTCAGACACGTGTTTCAGGTATAAATACAAAGTTAGATTTTGTTACACGAAAATGCTTATAGGCGTAATTTAGTATCCAATTGTAAATTATGTGGTTGTGTTCTTTTCTTTTCTTTTTTTTTTGTAGGGTGCAGTGGGTGCATTAGATGGTACGCTTATTCATGCTGTCGTACCCCCTGATCAGCAAGTACGATATAGAGGAAGAGGAAGGGGTGAATGTTACCAAAATGTTCTAGCCATATGCGACTTTAATATGGTTTTCACTTTTATATGGGCTGGTTGGGAAGGAGTGGCACATGACTCAAGGGTGTTTAACAGAAACTATGCGGGAACCTGCTAATCATTTTCCATTTCCGCCCCCAGGTATTGAAATATGGTGCCTTATATAGTATTGGGATTCATTTGAAAACAAGTACTAAATTGTTGAAATAAATAATTTATTGCAGATAAGTACTATTTATGTGACGCTGCATATACACATACTCGTAGATTTATGGCACCTTATCGCAATGTGCGTTATTGGTTGGCGGACTTTGCATAGGGTCATCGTGCAAGAACAAAGGAGGAACGATTTAACCATGCACACGCTAGACTGAGAAATGTCATTGAGCGTTCATTTGGAGTCCTTAAGGCTCGTTTCCCAATATTGAAGAGGATGCCACCGTATCCTTTTCAAGTACAAAGGAATATTGTTATTGCATGTGCAACGGTACATAATTTCCTTCGAAAAACGATTATCACAGATTATCTTTTTGAGCAATTTGACAACGGAGATATTCTTGAAGATACGGCTCACCAACACGAAAATGCCGTAGATATGGGAGCGGAAGCACGACAAGCTGATCAAAACTTTATGGTGAACTTGCGGGAGCAGATTGCAACTCAGTTGTTTAATTTGAGGTTGTAGTTCATATATGTAATAATATGACTTTTAACTATCTAATTATTGCTATTTTTTATCGTGTGACTAATTTGAATTTTCTTTTATGTTTTAATGTTACGCATGCAAATTGGATTTGAAATATCCATTATTGATATAATAATACGTGAGATGTGCAATAATATAACGAGGTTTATAAAGTTTCAAAAACAGAGCAAAAGGGTATTAGTGTCAACCTAAACAGTTTTTAGATTTCAGTTGTTTTTTTTATCAAACAGAATAAATTACTTCAGCACTTAAATTGCAGTCAAGACCAAAAAAATTTTAGTGCTTAAAATTTAGTAGCTTAAAATTTTCAGTTGTACAAATTCAGCACTTAAGTTTTCAGTACTTAAATTTCAGTTTTATCAAACACACCCTATTTCTCTGAAATAGCGTACCCATCATGTCCGGGTAGAGAAATGGGTACGCTATAAATAATTATATTTAGATTTTTAATGTAAGTAGTATGAATAAGTATTCTGATAAATGATTCTGCCAACCTAGGTTAATCTCGAAGGAATTTGGTCGAGAGCGTTTTTTTAGCTTCAGCGCTTGGATTGAGGTAAGGAATTTCTATCCGAAACCCAGTTTCATCTATTTGACCTCATGATTTTTTTTTTGTTTGTATTGTTAGCGAATTTTTGTTTGAACTTCGTTATAGTTGAAAAGTGAATTGTTTGCCTTTAAACATTGTTTTGAGCTTTTCACGTTATTGAAATCTCATTCGATACTCAGTACTTATTTCTCTTTGAGTGTCGATTTATTCATTATAATATCGCTTATTATATTCTGAATATTGGCATGAGATAGTGTATTGAAGAGTTATAAGGATGGTCTGTATTGGGGATGATATAAGGATGGTCTGTTAATGTCGGGAGATGCTAGTACCTTGAGGGTCTAGCTAGTGTTCATATACATATGTAATCATATTGTTATTAGGCACTGCCTGTGTGGCTTTGCCAAGTGTTACCCTGCACTATCTATGTGGCTTTGCAATATACTCATGTCCAATATCATCTGCATTGCTTCAGGGAAATCAAAAGTGCATTTTATTGAATCTTGAATTGAGAAATTTGAGAATATTGTTTCTACATTGTCATTCATTCTGACCAATTCGTTTGAAATCCTTACTGAATGTTGAGCGACCTTACTGAGCTTTCCAAAGCTCACTCCCTTTTTCTGTTCCCTTCTGTAGGAAATAACCGTTAGTAAGAGTTCGGGACGAACGAGCTTAATTTTCAAAGTAATTTATGTTTTTACATTATTGTTATTTGAGCCTTGTTAGAGAACCGTTATGTTATTTAATAATTTAAGTACTTTATTATTGTTTTGGGACAGTTTGTTAAGACAGTTGATGGACTGTAGTGCTCTGACATGGATGTTGTTGGGTTATCATTATTGGAAATGAATAAATTGGACAGTTGAGGATCTGATGGAATGATCGGATAATGCTCCGAAAATTTCGAGGCGTTACATCTTGTCTGTTTCATGTAACACTTCCAATAGCTTTCTTCTCTTCGGCATATAGTAGTTGCAAGGAGGGAGAGAGAGAGAGAGAGAGAGAGAGAGGGTAATGGCTTCGAACATATTAGGGCATTTTAGTAGTTTATTTCTAAAATAGCCCTATATATAGTAATTATTACAGAGTGACCCTAGAAACTAGTTCAAAAAATCTCATATTGGCCCCTTACTGTTCGACATTTCTCCATGCAGTGTTCAACATTTTTTGATCTAGTATCCAACAAGATGCCAGAAGTTAAAAAAAAATACACTAATTAAGGTATCCGACATGTGTCCCGTGATGTCTAGGGGTTTGGGGTATCAGTTGGTTTAGAACACCATGCCTCCACCTAAGAGAGATGACGGTGCTTCTTAGCCACCCTTATCTGGTGGCAACCACTCTTCAAATCCAATTTGGCAAAAATTGTTGCTCCATTAAGCTCATCAAGTAGATTATCTTAACTAAGTATGGGATACATGTCCTTGATGGTAAGCTTGTTGGGTTCTCTGTAACCCACACAGAGCCTCCAACTTGAGTCCTTCTTTTTAACCAAGAGAATGGGTGAAGCAAAAAGGGAGGTGTTAAGCTGTATAACTCTTGTGTTCAACATTTTTTTCTCAGTTTGTCCTTTCCGTAAAAATGCGCTGTGTAAGGCTGTATATTTATTGGTTATGCTCCTGGTTTAAGAGGTATGTCATGATCATGGGACCTGGTAAGGGGTAAGGACGTGGGTTCTTGAAAAATGTCTTGGTGTTTCAGAAGGAGGAAGGATATTCGTGAGGGTAGTTGGTCTTGGCTGATGATGATTGGAACAACATATGGCTAAGTATATAAGCTACCTAAGGAGTGGTTAATAAAGTTATGCATAGCATGAACATTGATAATTTTGACACATAATGGTGGTGGGTGGGGCCTTGCCGTGCAACGTCACCTAGCAGCTGTAGTAGTAGCATCAATTGAGGGGGAGTACCTATGAATATGCGAAGAGTCTGATCATTATCTTGCTCATCTTGCATGTTGAAGTCGTCGTCATCATTATCATCAAAAAGCAGTCCTTCAACTTTTTTTTCTTTCTTTGCTCCGTCTTCAGTGATCTGCTTCATCAAATTCAACATCTCGTGAGATAATCATTGTCTTGGTAAGAGGATTATATATCCATATGCCTTTCTCATTTTCTTGTAGCCAATAAAGATGCATTGTTTTCCTTTCTCATCTAGCTTATTTCTCTTTTTATCATGAATATAGGTATATGGAATGCATCCAAAAATTCTGAGATGTTCAACTATTGGCTTGCTACTACTCCATGCTTTATTTGGCATCTTGAACTTTACACTCTTTGTTAGACATCTATTTAGCAAATAAGCAGCCCATAGAATGACTTCAGCCCAAAAGGTTCTTGGTAGGTACTTTCCCTTCACCATGCATCTTGCCATATTGAGAATCCTGTGATTCTTTCTTTCTGTAACACCATATTGTTGTGGCATATATAAGACTGTGAACTAATGAAAAACTTCATGCTTTTTACAATAACCTTCAAACAACTTCGAGATGCATTCGCCTCCTTTGTCATATCTGAGTGTCTTCAAATATTGTCCACTTTGTTTTTCCGCCATTACTTTAAATTCCATGAATTTATCAAGGGCTTCCGATTTTTCTTTAAGAATATAAACCCAATTTTTTCTGGCTAAAATCATCAATAATAGTGAGGTAGTACTTGTTTCCGCCAAGTGATGGAATATCAAATGGACCAGCTAATCTGAGTGCACAATCTCTAGTGGCCTTCTGACTCTTCAAGATTTTCCAACTTCAAAACTTTGTTTGTGTTGTTTCCCTTTGATGCAAGCTTCACACAATTGATCTGGTTCACTAATTTCTGGCTGTCCATTCACCACGTTTGTTCTCGATAATAACTTTATGCCAGTTAAACCAAGATGACCAAACCTTAAATGTCATACCATGAATCATCTTTAATGAAAAACTTCATGCATTTCCTCACTTTTGTTAGGATATCCAGTGTGAAAAGATGATTCTTTGTCATTTCAACTTTAGCAATTAATTCTCTATTTCTGCTTCTGATGACGAGAAAATAGTCCTTCATGTGTATGTTTACCCCTTTTCTAGGAGCTGACTCGGGCTGATAATATTGCTTTTTAAGGCTAGTACGTAATAAACATCTAATATATATTTCCTATCTCTATTCTTTAAGGTAATCATGAGTTTACCTTTTCCCATGACCGAAATCTTTGACGAGTCTTCGAATGTACCTTCTCATATGATTGTCTCGTCCAAATCTATGAACAATTCTTTTCGGCCGCACATCTGGTTACTGGCACCAGTGTCGAGATACCAAACATTTTTTCTACTCTCTTCATTTCTTCTGAAGTGAGCATGCTCCACATTTTTCTCTTCAGCTGTTGCAAACTGATTTCTTTCCTCCATCTTAGGAGTTGATCTGCACTGATAACTATAATGGCCATATTTATTGGAATTATAACTTTGCAACTGGGATTTATCACCTCGTTGTTTCTAAATCATCGACCACGACTATATGTTTGATAGCTTTCGTTTGTTTGGCTTCTCTCTAAAGATTGTCTACCAGGTCCTCATCCTCCACAGCCACGTCGGTAGCTACTTCTGTAGCCACCTTGATTTCCTCTACGTCGTCTATAGTTGATAATAGCTTGATTGTCACCAAGAGATAACTTGCTTTGTAAAGCTTGCTCCAAATTACCGTTATTTTTCATTTTGGTTCATTCTTTGCTCATGAGCTTGAAGAGAACCTGCAAGCTCCTATGTAGAAACTTGCGACAAATCATTTGATTCTTCAATGGCAGTGACAACATAACCAAATTTTCGAGTCGGAGAATGTAAAAGTTTTTCCATTATCAAGAGTTTATCCATTTATTTTCATCTCTTTTACCACTATTTTCAAACGAGTAATGTAATCATTAATAGTTCTTGAACTTTGTTGTTTTAGCATCTCAAATTCAGCTCTAAGTGATTGAAGTCGTACCTTTTTAGCTTTTTTGCCTCCTTGTGAAGATTTATGCAGAATCTTTCATGCATCCTTTGATGTCTTTGCGTCTGATACTCTTTTCAAAGGTCGATTCATCAACTCCTTAAAAAATTATAAACAAGGCATTCTTATCCTTCTTGCATGATTCTTTTAGTTCCATCTTCTGGACATTTGATAAAGCTAATTCGGCAGTCATATTTACAGGCTCGGTATACCCATTTTCAACAATTTCCCGTAACTCTTCTGACATGAGCAGCACCTTCATTTGGATGCTCCAGTTCCCATAATTCATCTTTGTTAATTTTGGGATCTGAGGCAGAATTATGTTGGCTATCTCTTAACTTTCTTGAAATGTAGACACGAACTTGTGGCTTTGGTACCACTAGTTGGAAGAGTAATGGTTACACAAATATAACTCAAACACGATATATATATATATATATATATATATATATATATATATATATATATATATATATATATATATAAACCACAATAAGTAAATCAATTATGAATAACAAATCAAAGACTCGAAGCATGAAAAGCTCATTATAGAAAATATGGTCTTACTTTCAAATGAGGATAGTTAATGCCAATTACCAACAATGTTCATCACTACATATCTTACTTGTTTCTTTTGTCACATCAAATTTCCAAAAAGAGAATCCCAACTACCCTATATTACATCTACTTCTAATGTACACTGTCATTATAATTAGTTTCAAATATCTTCTACAAAGATTTAAATATTCTTATCAACCGCTACACATGTGGTATTGCAGTAATAAATGGGTAACGCCCCGAACCCAAGGGTCCAAACATGTCTTTAAATCATGTCCAAAACATAACAATTGCAATGCTAGAGCAGGGCATCTAAAACACCATAACACAATTATCTGAACTCAAATACTTAACTCCAAAAGAGTTCAAAACTTATTACAATCTGTATGTCTAATCTCAATGATAATAAAAAGAACCTAATACTGAGAGTTTGTCTAAATAACATCAATAGTGTCTAATGCTCCCAATTGCGAACACCCAGTTCCGCTGCAGTACTAATATCTCACATTTTGTGCTACTCTTGACCTGGAAGGAGGAGAAAACAAAAACAAAAGGGGTGAGCACGAATTGTTCAGTAAAAGATTTTACACCCAGAGAGCAAAAAAAAAAAAACGATTACCAAATTAGAGTCATCGAATAGAGCCGATAAATAGTAATTTAGATAAGTCAAACATATTTCACGAGCGAATAACAGAAGCGACCGAAAGAGGTTACATAAAAAATCGATTCACACACGAATAACAAATCAACCCAAAAAGGGATTACATAATAAATAAGTAGAATATCAAAATATATTTACTAAATCTTGTGGGTGTCACATATACAATTGCTTATTATTAAGCATCACAAATCATGGTTATACCATGTCAAATATTGCAGCCGACGCGTCACAAATAAGTCATGATAATTAAAAGTGACTTTCAAATTCAAATATCACCCAAAAAGTAATTTGATAAATATAACGAATATTCATTCGAAGTCCAAAAATAGTCATTATAGAGTTAAGCTGAAGAAAATGAAAATACAAATTGAACGAAATAAAAATCAGATCAATCAGAGATCGAATGAGTGAGATATTAGTAAACGAAAATTTTGGATAAAAACTTAATGGCATGAAGATCAATAAATCTTTTTTAAAAAGGGCCATCCAGAAAATGACACGTGGCGTGTCCTTTCTTTAATGCTTTTGAAATCTGAATGCTTTCTGAATGTTCAAGGACGAAGGGAACTTAACTTTAAAAAAAAAAAAAAAGATGAAGGACAGCTGTCCTTTTCTTTAAAGAAGAAAAATACGGTCCTGACTGTTCTTTCAAAAAAAAAAAGGACGGCTCGACTCTACTGTTCTTCTTAAGAAAAGAAAACGACTGTTTTGTAAAATTGTAAAAGATGGCCGCCGATTTCTTTCTTCTTCTTCTTTTTTTTCAATCTGTTGGATCATCCAAAAAGAAGAAAACGCGATTGCTAAAAAAAGCATCGTCAGACTGCACGAAAACGAGACTAACGATTTCCACAGATCTTTTTAAATTAATGCAACTAATCATCCTTTATTGAATGTTTAAAAATCGTAACGAAGAACATCATTGAACGAGACAAATTGAATTCGTACGAAAATAAACATGGGTGTGCAATATAAGAAAGAGAGAGCATAAAACCCCTTACCTAAAAGTAACGAATATAACGTCAAAATTTCCTCTTTATCTTAAATCAGTCCCAACACTTTTCCTTGAACCTTTTTACTTGAATACCCAAAAGAATGAACTAGCTCTTTTTTTCTTATTTCGCCCTGTTTGTTTCATAGAAAATATTTTTCGGAAAAAGGTTTTTCGCATTTTTCGGTATTTGGTGCTTGGAAATTATTTTTCAAAAAAGGTTTTCTGAATTGTTTGGTGCATGCATAAGGTTTTGCACGGAAAATGATTTCCAATCACACTCATTTTGAGGAACAAAATGTCGAAAAATCACTTACCGTCTTCCTCTTTTTCTTACTAGTCAAAGCCCAGCCATCGCAGCCGAAGGCTTCAGCTTATCACTGCCCATCATGGAGACCTTACTGCCCATCACCGCCGATGCCCAGCCCAGCCACCACGAACCACCTTTTGCCTACCCACTATCCACACACACACAAACACATAGAATATCATTGCACCACCACTATCATTGAATGGCCACCGCCACCGAAAACAAATCCACCATCGCCGATCTTCAACCACAACCATCATTGCCCCACCCCTTCTATTCACTTTCATCCTCCACCACCAACACTGATATTCACAACCACCACCAAGTCCACTTTACATATCTATTGATCTGTAACCACCTAACAAGCATCCCAAAATTGCCTCTTTTTATACAACACAAAACACACGCATGCACACAAATGAAGATCCATCCAAAATTTCAACGACGGAGGTTTTGTTCCTTCACCTGCCCGAAGCCGATCAAGGTGGATCTTTTAATGTAGTTGAGTTGAAAATCCGACGGTAGTGATTTTGCTTTTGGTGGTGGTGGCAGGGCAATGAGGGAGAGGGGGATGACAACAACGTCGTAGTGGTTTGCTTGGTTGTGTATGTGTGAGTGTGTGTAAGAGAGAGAGAGAGAGAGAGAGAGAGAGAGATGATGTACAGCTACTGTGGGGGGTGGGATGGTGTTTGGAGAGGGGACAACATATTGGGTGAATTTATCTGTTCGTGAGAGTATTTTTGTAGGGTAAATCACAGAGTTTCAGATTAACTGTAAAAAAATTTAGCAAGATTCCTAGAGTTGAACTATATTTGTTACCTAAATAGTTGAATTCATTTGCTTCACAGTCTTAAAGATACAACATTTCAACTTATAAGTCTTTCCACTTTAAAAAAATAATTATACGTATGATAATCTTAACTCATTCCCATCAGACACTTTAATTTTTACAATACAACCTTTTTTGGGCTATAAAATTTGAAAGTTTGTTACTATCACTTATGATTTTATTTGGGATGAACCCAAATTATAATTAAAGCAGAATGGTTCGATCCAACGCTTTTTAAAAATCATGATTATATGTACATTTGAAAAAACCTAGAAAACTAAAATTTTACGATAGTTTCCTTACACCAATACATCCGTATTCAAAATCTACAAATAAACCTCAGTTTAATAATAGATTTTAATATAAAGATATGTTTGTATTAGAAACTCTATACATACACAATAATTAAAAGGCTACAAAAAATCTATTATACGTAACTTGATTTCTTCAATCAAAATTGATGAAGAAGATATGGTAGTTATAAGGTCTATATTAATTTTAGCACAAATGAACGTAGATTTGTATAGAGTTTTTCAGTAACGATCTTCAACGAGTATGCAGCAAAGTTTAATGGTTATTTATAGGGTTTTAATGTTTTTTCTAATTTCTTTTGTAAAAGTTAAAATAACTCTTAACTCTAATAAAAGCATATATTCCAAAGAGCATATTTTATGTTTTTTTTTCTTTAGTAAAAGTCAAAACAACCCTTACGTCTAACAAGAGCATATTTTCTATTAAGGGTATTTTAGGGGGGGTTTTGGGGGGGGGGGGGGGGAGGAAAAGCTTGATATTCTATGAGAAGTCAAAAGAGCATATTTTAAGTTTTCTTTTTTTTTCTTTAGTAAAAGTCAAAGCAACCCTTACTTCTAATAAGAACATATTTTTTTATTAAGGGTATTTTAAGGGAAAAAAGCTTGATATCCTATAAGATGTCAAAAATACCCTTACTTCTTAATAACACTCTTATCCAAAAAGGGTATTTAATAAAAAAAACTGTTTAAAGTCAAAAACACCCCTAATCACACATAATCTTATAAAAAGACTTCAACTTGAAAACAACATCTTAAGGAAATAAAAGATTAGCCATTTAAGCTCATACGTGCTTAATATATATATATATATATATATATATATATATATATATATATATATAGGGGACCGATCCACACCCACCGGTGGAGAAATAACAATTTCTCCACCGAATCGCAGGTAAGAGCAGCGGTTGGTCCACGTGGCGCAAAAAGGCGAAAAAGGTGTACGGCCACTGCATTAATGGCGAAAAAGGCACGAGAAATGGTGAGAAAAATGGTGAGAAAATGGCGAGAGGAGAAAAAAGACACCAACCGCATGCACAACCAGCGGTTGGCATTAATATCCCTGCCACGTGCCGTCCCCCACCCCTGCCACGTGGCCCAACCCCATGGCCCCTGCCACGTGGCGTCCCCTCCCCCTGCCACGTGGCCCACCAGCATGGACAACCGGCGGTATTGGCGATGGCCTGCCACGTGGCATCCCCTCCCCCTGCCACGTGGCCCAACCGCGTGTGGTACCAGCGGTTGGTCTCCCGCCCCTGCCACGTGGCGTCCCCTCCCCTTGCCACGTGGCCCAACCGCTGGTACCACCCGCGGTTGGTCCCCTCCCTCTGCCACGTGGCGTCCCCTCCCCCTGCCACGTGGCCCAACCGCTGGTACCACCCGCGGTTGGTCCCCTCCCTCTGCCACGTGGCGTCCCCTCCCCCTGCCACGTGGCCCAACCGCTGGTACCACCCGCGGTTGGTCCCCTCCCTCTGCCACGTGGCGTCCCCTCCCCTCATCCGCAGGGCCCAACCGCTCCTACAACCCGCGGTTGGTCCCTCCCCCTCCCCTGCCACGTGGCGTCCCCCCGCGTGATGCCCCACCTGGTGTCCTTCCCCACGATGCCACGTGTCGTCCTTCCCTCCCCCATGATGCCCCACGTGGTGTCCTTCTGCCGAAATTTTTTTTTTGCCGCAGCCTTTGACCGCATAAACACCCACCCTTCCTCACTTTTTTCTGTCTTTTTTCTTCTCTCTTCCTCGCTTCTCTCTTTATAATCCCCTCCCCGAACCCTTCTTCTGCACTCTGTCATCTTCCTTCGTACTTCATATCTCACCTACATAATCTCCATAACAATACAAACCAAAAAATTTTACGCTAGAAGATCGGTGGATAACCGCTAGAAGATCGGTAGTTTTTTCTTTAAATACATCAAGTCACAACAAGTAAGTATTTTGAATTTCCTTATAATTCAATGTTAGGTTTATACAAATCAGCGTATTACATTTATAGATTCCAAAACAGCGATTTTTTAGGGCGCCAAATATAGACAGTTTTTCACGAATTTATAAAAAATAGCTAGAGCTAGATTTTGCCAAAATGCAAAAAAGAGACCCTAGTTATTCTTAAAGGATCTGTCTCAGGTTAAAATTTCAGATTTTTCCAAAGACTGGAAAGGGGTTAACTGATACGGGGAACCTTGTAACTCTGCAGTGTATTTTAAAATATCAAGCTAGCGCGATTTCGCGCGAAACTTTTATGAGAATCCTAGGATGTTGGGAAGTTCCATTCCCCAGGAATTCGGGCCATTCCGAAGCCGTTACCTATTTTTTTGGCCGAACGGCCCTTTAAGCGCTTGATCCGGACACCGGTTCGCGATTTTTGGGCGAAACCTCCGTAAAATACTTTTTATGTCAAGAATGAATTCAGGAAGCCTCAAGTAGCATTTCGAAGCACTTTTGATATTTTTCGATGCCAGGGGGCATTTCGGTAATTCGCCGCCCCGAGAGGGGTATTTCGGTAATTTTACAGTGCTAAGTTTTTCGACGGACTTTTTAGTCCAGAAATGTAATTACAAAACCTGAAATGTTGTTTTGAAGCTGACGTGGCGCGCGTAGGGGTGTTTTGGTAATTTTCCCGCGCCAAGGGGTGTTTTGGTAATTTTCCCGTGCCAAGTTTTTCAAACGACTTTTTAGTCCAGAAATGTAAGTAAACCACCTGAAATGTTGTTTTGAAGCTGGTTCGGGGGCGTTGGGGTGATAGTGCTCAGGGGCATTTCGGTAATTTGTCGCTGATCGGGGGCTATTTTGCTAGGAAGGATCCAGCTTAAAATTCATACCTTAAAATAACTTTTAGTTCAGTGGGAACTAGCGTAATTAAACGTTCGGAGTGGTGGGAATTGAGGATTTGTTTTAATACATTGAAATAATGACTATTGCTAATGTGTTGGTAAGCTAGGTTAAAGATCCAGTTATAGTTTTGGAATGTAAATATTATGGATATTATGGACGCTAAGTTGGTTTATAATTATATTTTGTTCTTAAAGGTATGAATTTCAGCTCTGGACCTCATGATACATCAATCCTATACGATGACGATGACCACGTCGCGAGGCACGTATTTGACGGTGTCGATAGGGGTGTTTTGGAAACAATTCAAAGCACAAGGCACCTTGAAGAGTGGGTACTAAACAAGGAACAAATACAGCTATTACACCGTCAAAATTTAACCCTGTTCACCGATTGCGGGAAATGGTCTCGACACGACGATTGCCTTATATCCGCTCTAGTTGAACGATGGAGGAGCGAGACGAACTCATTTCACTTCCGGTTTGGTGAAATGACTGTTACGTTAGAGGACGTCGGATTTATACTTGGAATCCCATGTCACGGCAGACCCGTTACTTTGAACGTGCCGTCTGCATCCATAGCGAATATGGCTATGCAGTATTTTCCGGGAATTCCAAGGGCAGCGCTTACAACAAACGGCGTCAAGCTTAAATGGCTGAGAGAGCAGTACGGCGTGCTACCGGATGAATACACTCCTCAAGATTTCGTGACGTATACGAAGGCATTCCTTCTGTATATTATTGGAGCTATATTACTTCCGACGCATTCGAAAAACACGGTGCATCCGAAGTATATGGTGTTCTTGGAGGATCTTGAGGAGGTATACTCCTATTCGTGGGGTTCAGCTGTCCTTGCGCACCTATATCGAGCACTGCATAAGGCTACGAGAAACGGTGCCAAGTCCATTGCCGCCTGCCTGACTCTATTACAGGTATGAGCATTTATTTTCTTGGTAGGATCCTTAGTCAATATATTCGGGATTAATTACTAATTCCATATAATGTTTGCATTCACAGGTTTGGTCTTACGAGAGGCTACCCATGGGTCGTCCACAACCGTTGGTAGATTCCGATGAGACGTGGCCTAGGGTGTGGGCCTGGGGGCCTACGACCAACCGGAGGAGGAGACGGGTAGACCCTCACCACCATCTAAAGTTCTATCGGGGGGAACTAGAGATACTAGATGCATCCCAGGTGACGTGGCAGCCATATGGCAAGGTGATGCATCTGTTGGATGAGTGGTGTTGGCAACTTCCGGTGTCGTACGTGCTGGCAGGTTTGGTTCGGGTGCCGCTCATTCACTTCGAAGAATGTGAGTTTCAGATGCCCGATCGAGCTATGAAGCAAGCTGGCTGTCCACAAGGGATACCAAAACCCGCTGTAGACATGCGGCCATACAGGGGTGGTCGAGGGCCGAACTTCGAGGTGGCTGATGCCTTGATTTTGTTGGGTGACGAGGTGCACCAGTGGAATACCTGGCAGGAAACGTATGATAGCCTTGTATCGCTGAAGCACGACGGCATTAGTACTGAGGAATACTTACAGTGGTTTCTCAGGGTGACGCGCACGAGGGTGAATCGCCCTTCCCAGGTGAAGAAGACATCGTACGCGCCACGTGAGGTCTATGACCAGTTCTGGGCATTGGCCATTGTAAGTCATGCTAGTGTTGTTTGATAATTTATTTGCGCACCTTATCGACCATTTGTCAAATATGATTAGCCATATTTTCTATGCATGTTTTTTAGGTTGACCAGGGCATTGAGGTGTTCAAGCAGCTGGAGTCGTTTGACTGGTTTGTCGCGCAGGCTCCTGACAATCTTAAGAGGTCCATTGAGAAGTACAAGACTGAAGTTCAAAACTTTAGTCTTGCGTACCGGGGTTACGAAGGGGAGCCGTCTAGTCGCCCTCGTCCTGAAGCGTACGACTATCAGCCCCAGAGTCAGGTGTGGGAGTCGTCTGGTCGCCCTCTTCCTGACGCGTACAACTATCAGCCCCAGAGTCAGGTGTGGGAGCCGTCTGGTCGCCCTCCTCCTGACGCGTACGACTATCAGCCCCAGAGTCAGGTATGGGAGCCATATAGTCGCTTGCCTCCAAACGCATACGACTCTCAGTGCCAGAGTCAGGTTCCCCAAGTAGGAATCCAGGCCTCGCGCCCAAGCTTTCGGTCGGACAAAGGACAAGCGACGAAGCCATTGAGGTCGGACAAGATGGCTTGGATCGACCGGCACTACTTCGGGCATGAGCCTGTCAATTCAGCAGACTTTCCCCTTGCGACATTCCTAGGTCATGAGGATATCAGAACGTTGGCGCCGGAGACAGATCTTTCAAATTTTGTCATGAACGCTTACATAGAACTGCTCCGGATTAGAGAGCAACGTTTTAACCGTTCTGAATATTTGAAGCTTAACATGTATCCCACTCATTTTGTGGAATTAACGGTGAGAGAATTCACAGAATGGAGGCGAGGGGGCGGCAGGAGTAAGTGGAAACCAGGTCGAAACGTGTTAGGCATGATGAACGCAGACTATCAATGTCCCGCTGCTGATGCGAACCTTATCATGATACCCTGTCATCATGCAAACCACTGGTTCCTATTAGTTCTCCATCCAGCGTTCAGAACGGTTCACATATACGATAGCCTAAGGGAGGACGAGCCTGGACAGCTGCTGGCACAGATGTACAACGAGTACATCACTTTAGTGGTTAGTATTTATTTTTTGACCTTGGCTCATAGTATATTGTTCTTGTCTCATAGGCTTGATTCTCGTTTTTATTGTTGGATGCAGACTACTGTCCTCTCGCTAGCATGCGGACGGCCACAGGGTGACCCTTGGACGGTCGTGATGATAAAGGACCGACCAAAGCAATATAACGGTCACGATTGCGGGATTTACGTCCTCAAGTACATGGACTACATTGCTCGCTCGGAAGTGCTCAAACACTCCTCGTGGACTAGGAAGGATGCCTTGACGTTTAGGTATAGGATAGCCTGGGAGCTGAAAAAGAATGAAGCTAGACGCCTTCATTACCATTATCCTGACGTGCGTGGCTAGCTGCTGTGATGTTACAAAAAACTGTACCAAAAAGAAATGTACATAATTTTTCGCATGCTATGAATTTGGCGCTAAAATGTGCGCGAATATACCTTTCATATGACGGCATTCGAAAAAAAGTGACAAAAAAAATTACAACTTTTTTCGGAAGCTATCAAATGGGGCCTAAAGTGTGCCCGAATAGGCCCTTCCTAGGAAAACTCAAAAATTAATGTGTCTCGTTTTTCGCCGAAAGTCTTACAAATGGGCTAACTAGCGTGCCTGAAGTGCAATGAGCGGAAAAAAAGTGACAAAAAAAATTACAACTTTTTTCGGAAGCTATCAAATGGGGCCTAAAGTGTGCCCGAATAGGCCCTTCCTAGGAAAACTCAAAAATTAATGTGTCTCGTTTTTCGCCGAAAGTCTTACAAATGGGCTAACTAGCGTGCCTGAAGTGCAATGAGCGGAAAAAAAGTGACAAAAAAAATTACAACTTTTTTCGGAAGCTATCAAATGGGGCCTAAAGTGTGCCCGAAAACGGAGTTACCAAAACTATCAATAATCCACAAATCAAATCACAAATTAAAGATTGCACAAACCAAATCACAAATTTAAACATTATATAAGTTCAATTTATACAACTGAAACATTAACCCTAACACTCTTCCTCATCATCGTCCTCCTCGACCATACTGTCAGGTTCGATACCTAACACTTTATAATGGTTTCTCTTGTCATGATCAGTCATCTTGTTACACAACGCACACTTTCGTAATTTTTTTTGACCCGTTGCTTCTTCAATCGGATTCTTCATGCGTATTGCTCGTTTTCGCCCTTTTGTTTGAGAAATAATTGGATCAAACAGTTGACAGTTGCAATTAACCAACCCGGTGTCCTTACAAACTGCTACGGTAAAATGTCGTCTGGTCCTCGGAGCCGACGAAGAGCACGGATTGGCGAAGTTCGTCACATTTGTCAAAGCATAAACCTTGATATCTCTGGTGGAATACTCGTGCAACTTTGTCATGCCATATTGATTCGACTTTAGTAGTTCCTCTTGAAACTGTCGAAACATTTCCTTGGTATAGACTTGAGCCGCATGAGCCTCTAAAGGTGAATAAACTAGTATAGCTCTTTCTTTGCAAACTGTAGCCGCGTCGGCTTCTCTCTCACGGTACAATTGCCTGTCAACGGCTTTCTGCATCTCTAGTACGAACTCCGCTATACTTGAAGACTGGCCTACGTACCCATCAAAGAATGAATTCATAGCTTCGCTTCTCGAGGTCGTAGTCATTCCGGCTGCAAAAAACTTCTTGGTGTAGGCACCGACCCACTGTGTCTTGATCTCATACAACGATTGTAACCATTCGTGATTGTGCAAATAGTAAGTATCCATTAACGTGGCCCACCTCTCCTCGAACACGTCTACCGTCAACGATTTCTTCACACATGTATTAAAGTCAGTCTTGAATGACGGATGGTTTGCATATACATGGTGAAGCCGTTCGGGATATTTGTTGCTTATGTGCCATGTGCACAGGCCATGGTGAGTATCTGGAAGGACCTTAGCGATTGCATTTTTCATTGCCAGATCTTGGTCGGTGATGATGGTCTTTGGAGGAATATGATACATTGCTTGAAGCCACGTTTCAAATAACCACGTAAATGACTCCTCCGTCTCATCCCTAAGCAGGGCAAAGCCAAACGAGATTGACTGATAGTGGTGGTTCACCCCGGTGAACGGAGCAAAAGGCATAGAGTACTTATTGGTGCGGTATGTGGTGTCAAACGTCACAACATCCCCAAAATTTTGGTAAGCAGCTCTAGAACGGGGGTCCGCCCAAAATATAGTACTAATGCGGTTCTCATCATCCAGTTGGAGACTGTAAAAAAATCCAGAATTCTCACTCTGAAGGGACCTGAAGAGATCAAGTGTAGTTTGAGAATCACTCTTACCGAAAGACTCTCTCCTCTGAGCACGAAGTTCATTTCGAAGGTCTACTTCGTTGAAACTCAACTTGTCAATCCCCCCAACCTGGCTTGAGAAAACCCCCATCATCTTAGAAGGTGGAATTTTAGCCTCGGCCATTGTAAAAATTAGTTGTCTGTGTGCCGCGCTTATTTCTCGGTGTTGATGAATTTGACCAATCTTACTGGGGGTCATCAACTGATGATTATGGCTCAACTCCACTCCTGTGACAACCCAATGGTTTTCATTTTTTCGGTGTACTGCATACACATGGGCCTTGCAGCCGGTACCCGGAAATGTGTCCCGTTTTCTTTGTCTTGTTGTCCCTTCGTCACTGATCCGAACGACCGGAGTTACATGCGGTGCTCCTCTATGACACTCAAATAGTCTTGCACAAATTTGATCTGTATTCGCCCGTTTTCTAGTCGTCTTAGTTCTAATACCGAAACCTATCGTTTTCGAATATGCTCTATAGTATGCTTCAACTTCGTCCAGTGCTTGAAAAACTTGACCAACGTAAGGTGGATCAGAACCTTCACAAAAATTATTTCCTCCAGTTGCATCCATATTTATACTGTAATCTAAAAAATAAAAATTATATCATTCTCAACAAGTCATAGATTTAAATAAAAGAAGAATAAAATTTATTTAAACCACCGTCTTTCGGGAAATTTGGTATAATGTAAAATTAGCAAAATAGCCCCCGATGAGCGGCAAATTACCGAAATGCCTCTGGGGGTTCATTATCACCCTAACGCCCCAAATCAGCTTCAAAACAACCTTTCAGGTGCTTTGCTTACATTTCTGGACTAAGAAATCCTTTGAAAAACTTAACGCTGCAAATTTACGAAAATACCCCTATCGGGGATGCGAATTACCAAAATGCCCCCTGACAAAAAAAATCTGAAAAGTGCTTTGAAATGGGATTTTAAGCTTCCTGAATTCACTCTTTAAAATAACTTTTCAGGTGTCTCACACCCTTTCCTGAACTAAAAGTTATTTTAAGCACAAATTTGTGTAATGTAAAATTAGCAAAATAGCCCCCGGGGGTTCATTGTCACCCTAACGCCCATCAAACCAGCTTCAAAACAACCTTTCAGGTGTTTTACTTACATTTCTGGACCGAAAAACTTTTTTTCGGGAAAATTACCAAAACACCCCTCGCGGGGGGGCAAATTACCAAAATGCCCCCTGGCTTCAGAAAATATCAAAATTGCTTTAAAAAGCTATTTTAAGCTTCCTGAGTTCATTCTTGATCTAAAACGTATTTTACGGATTTTTCGCCTAAAAATCCCGAACCGGTGTCCGGATCGAGCGCTTAAAAGCCCGTTCGGCCAAAAAATTAGCTAACGGCTTCGGAATGGCCCGAATTCCTGGGGAATGGAACTTCCCAACACCCTAGGGTTCTCATAAAAGTTTCGCACGAAATCGCGCTGTCTTGATATTTTAAATTACACTGCAAAGTTACAAGGTTGCGCGTATCAGTTAACCCCTTTCTAGTCTTTGAAAAAATCTGAAATTTTTACCTGATACAGATCTTTTGAAAATAACTAGGGTCTCTGTTTTGTATTTTGGCAAAATCTAGCTCTAGCTATTTTTTATAAATTCGTGAAAAAACTGTCTAATTAAGTTTTCACCTTTAGCGACAATTACGCCCCGCAATCAGCTGCAAAACAACATTTCAGGCGTTTTACTTACACTTCTGGACTTAAAAGTCCGTTGGAAAACTTTTTCGGGAAAATTACCAAAATACCCCTCTCGGGGTGGCAAATTACCAAAATACCCCCTGGCTTCAGAAAATATCAAAAGTGCTTTAAAATGCTATTTTAAGCTTCCTGAGTTCATTCTTGATCTAAAAAGTATTTTACGGATTTTTCGCCTAAAAATCTCGAACCGGTGTCCGGATCGAGCGCTTAAAAGCCCGTTCGGCCAAAAAATTAGCTAACGGCTTCGGAATGGCCCGAATTCCTGGGGAATGGAACTTCCCAACACCCTAGGGTTTTCATAAAAGTTTCGCGCGAAATCGCGCTGGCTTGATATTTTAAATTACACTGCAAAGTTACAAGGTTGCGTGTATCAGTTAACCCCTTTCCAGTCTTTGGAAAAATCTGAAATTTTTACCTGATACAGATCTTTTGAAAATAACTAGGGTCTCTGTTTCGTATTTTGGCAAAATCTAGCTCTAGCTATTTTTTATAAATTCGTAAAAAATTCTATTTCTGACGCCCTAAAAAATCGCTATTTTGGAATTTTTCGAATGTAATACCCCGATTTGTCAAAACGTAATTTTGACGCCCTAAACACGAATTTTAGACTATTGTAAGAACAATTTAAGCGTAACACAATTTAAACAATCAATTGGTATGAACAAATTGAAAAATACTTACTTGTTTTAACTTGATATATTTCAAGAAAAATCCACCGATCTTCTAGCGGTTATCCACCGATCTTCTAGCGTAAATTTTTTTTGTTTGTATGTAGGTGAGATAGGGAGAATGAGGAGGGTGGAAAAAATGATTCGGGGAGGAGGGATTTTATAGAGAGAAAAGTGAGAGAGGAAGAGAAGAACCGTGAGTGAACAGCAGGGAGGGGGAGGGGGGAATGACACGTGGGGGTGGGGGGTAGGGTGGTAATGACACGTGGGGGAAGAGGGGGTTCACGGGTGGGGGAAGGGGGGTTCACGGGTGGGGGAAAAGGACATAGGGTGGGGGCCACGGGGTGGGGGGCAAGGGGGGTGACGCGTGGGGGGGCAAGGGGGTGGGGTCACGGAAGGCAATAATGCCAACCGCATGTAGGAGTTGCGGTTGGGCATTATTGCCACCATTTTCTCACGAGTTTTTCATTTTCTCGTGATATTTTCGTGAATTTCTCATAGTATTTTCGTCCTTTTTCGTCCCTTTTTGCGCCACGTGGCCAACCGCTGCTCTTACCTGCGGTTCGGTGGAGAAATTGTTATTTCTCCACCGGTAGATGTGGATCGGTCCCCTATATATATATATATATATATAATAATATATTACTGCGCGGGTAACTTGCCATCCATGCTTGATCTGTGGACAGTCCAGATCTTTTTTTGTATTTTTGTTAAGTCCTTCCACTACATTATGTAGCGGACATTTTTTTTTAACAAATATACCCTTACCCGCTTAACTGATGGACTGCGAAAGTGTTTGTCCGCTACATAATGTAGCGAACATAATATAAAAAATGGCTTATTCAATCAATAAACAAACCCACTCATTTCAGTTTTATCTCTCTCTATATATCTATCTCTATCTGTACTATAACTATGGCCTCCTCTGTCAGTCGCAAGATCACCTCCAACAGTCGCGAGATTTCTGACATGTGTTTTTCTCCTTAGCGACTCCTCAGTCGCGATACAGCAGCAAGATCGCAGACATGGGTGGCTTTCCTCGGCTACTCCTCAGTTGCGGTACAACCACAAGATCACCGACATGGGTTTTGATATATATATACTTCGTAGTCACAGTATAGACGCAAGATCGCCGACATGAGGACTTTCTCCTAGGCGACTCCGTAGTTGCAGTCGCGGCCTCCTCGACAACTTTGCCTCCACGGTCATACATCATAGATCTGTTTCTAAAATTTGTATTTTCTCCATATTTCTTCCAAATTTAGATCTGTTTAATTTGTATTTTCTCTTGCGTGGAGCTTTGGATGGTGATGGTAATTAGGTGGTGGTGGGTTTTTTTTTTTGTGGATCGATGGGTGAGATGGTGAAGGTGATCGTTGGTGCTGGCCTTGGCAAAAATGGTGGAAATATGGTTCCACTAGGAGTTTATGAACTGAGTTGTTTCCTTTGCTTCTTCTTCTCTTTCTTGTTTCTTATTATTGAATCCATCACAAATTGAATACTGAAAATTGAGAAGCCAAGATCATAATTTTTCTGTTCGTGAGATTGTACGGTCATTAGAAGAAACTGGAAGGCCCAGAACTGAACAAACAACAACAAAACACAGAGAATACACGCAAAATTGATTTGGATCATCCGCTACATAATGTAGCGAATGAACATTGATAATCAATATAACACAGAGCAAAGGGGGGGGGGGGGGCAATATGGTAACAATATCGCAGCTACATAGTGTGGCGGACGGACTTAAAAAAATATTAAAAAAATATCTGGACCGTCCACAGATCGCACGTGGACGGCCAGATCGAGCGGGCAACTTAGCTGAAGTTGCCCTCGCGGGTGAATATATATATATATATATATATATATATATATATATATATATATATATATATATATATACACACAAACACACATATAGGGGCCGATATAGATCGACCTGTAGATAATATCCACCGAACCACGTAGGAGTTGCGGTTCTCTGTGCTTGCGGCCCCACCCCTACCCGAACTGTTTTCTTTGTCATTTCCCTCTTTTCCTTTCCTTTTTTCCTTTCCTTTTTTGTCCTTCCTTTTTTCTTTTTGTCCTTTGTTTTCCTTTTTTCTTTCCCTTTTTTGTCCTTCCTATTTTCTTTTTGTCCTTTCCCTGTTTTCTTTTCCTTTTTGTCCTTCCTTTTTTTGTTTTCTTCCCCACCCCCGAACCGCAACTTCTTGTTGCGATTCTCTGTCCTTCCTCTTTTTCTTCCTGGCCTCACCCCCACCCCCAGTTCCTTTTTTGTTTTATTTTGCGTGTCCTTTTTACTTTTTTATATCTTTTCATGTCCTTTTTTTCTTCCTGGCCCCCCTCCACCCCCACCCCCGGTTCCTTTTTTGTTTTATTTTTCCTGTCCTTTTTTTATTTCTTTTCGTGTCCTTTTTTTTGTCTCCTTGTGCGTGGGTGGTTGCAGAGTTTCTTCACAGCCTTTGACTATGCCATTTTTTTTTCTTTCTTCACAGCCTTTTACTTTGACTCTGCCATTTTTTTTCCTTTCTTCACAGCCTGACTCTTTGACTTTGACTCTGCCAAATTTTTTCTTTCTTCAAAGCCTGACTCTGCCATTTTTTTTCTTTACTTTTTCACAGCCTTTGACTAACTACTGCTCACTCACGGACATAATTTTTCTCTGTCTTCTTTCTTCTCTCTTCCTCACTTTTCTCTCTTTAAAATCCGTTCTCCCCGAACCCTTTCTTCCACTCTCTTCATTCTCCATATCTACCACCTGCATAATCTCCACAACAATACCTAAAAAAAAATAAAATTATGCTAGAAGATCGGTGAATTTTTCTTTAAATATATCAAGTTAAAACAAGTAAGTATTTTGAATTTTCTTATAATTCAATGTTAATTTCAAATTGTTCTTATCAATTGATTGTTTAAATTGTCTTATAATTCAAGTTAATTTCAAATTATTCTTACCAATTGATTGTTTAAACTTGTTACACTTAAATTGTTCTTACCATAATCTAAAATTCGTGTTTACGTCTTTACAAATGGGGTATTACATTCGAAAGATTCCAAAATCGCGATTTTTAGGGCGTCAAAATTAGAATTTTTTCGAAATTTATAAAAAATAGCTAGAGCTAGATTTTGCCAAAGTGCAAAAAAGATACCCTAGTTATTTTTAAAAGATCTGTATCAGGTAAAAATTTCAGATTTTTCCAAAGACTGGAAAGGGGTTAACTGATACGCGGAACCTTGTAACTTTGCAGTGTAATTTAAAATATCAAGCTAGCGCGATTTCGCGCGAAACTTTTATGAGAACCCTAGGATGTTGGGAAGTTCCATTTTCCAGGAATTCGGGCCATTCCGAAGTCGTTAGCTATTTTTTTGGCCGAACGGGCTTTTAAGCGCTCGATCCGGACACCGGTTCGGGATTTTTGGGCGAAAAATCCGTAAAATACTTTTTAGATCAAGAATGAATTCAGGAAGCTTAAAATAGCATTTCAAAGCACTTTTGAGATTTTCTAATGCCAGGGGAATTTTGGTAATTTGCCACCCCCGAGGGGTATTTTGGTAATTTTCTCGTTAAAGTTTTTCAAAAAGGATTTTTAGTCCAGAAATGTAAGTAAAATACCTGAAAGATTGTTTTGAAGCTGAATTGAGGTGTTAGGGTGATAATGACCCCCAGGGGCATTTCGGTAATTTGCCGCTCATCGGGGGTATTTTGGTAATTTTACATTATAAAATTTTCTGAATGACTTTTAAATAATTTTTATTTTTCTTTTATTTAATTCTATGACTTGTTGAGAATGATATAATTTTTATTTTTTAGATTTCAGTATAAATATGGATGCAACTGGAGGAAATAATTTTTGTGAAGGTTCTGATCCACCTTACTTGGTCAAGTTTTTCAAACACTGGACGAAGTTGAAGCATACTATAGAGCATATTCGAAAACGATAGGTTTCGGTATTAGAATTAAGACGACTAGAAAACGGGCGAATACAGATCAAATTTGTGGAAGACTATTTGAGTGTCATAGAGGAGCACCGCATGTACCCCCGGTTGTTCGGATCAGTGACGAAGGGCCATCAAGACAAAGAAAACGGGACACATTTCTGGGTACTGGCTGCAAGGCCCATGTGTATGCAGTACACCGAAAAAATGAAAACCATTGGGTTGTGACGGGAGTGGAGTTGAGCCATAATCATCAGTTGATGACCCCTAGTAAGATTGGTCAAATTCATCAACACCGAGAAATAAGCGCGGCACACAGACAACTGATATTTACAATGGCCGAGGCTAAAATTCCACCTTCTAGAATGATGGGGGTTTTCTCAAGCCAGGCTGGGGGGATTGACAAGTTGAGTTTCAACGAAGTAGACCTTCGAAATGAACTTCGTGCTCAGAGGAGAGAGTCTTTCGGTAAGAGTGATTCTCAAGCTACACTTGATCTCTTCAGGTGCCTTCAGAGTGAGAATTCTGGATTTTTCTACAGTCTCCAACTGGATGATGAGAACCGCATTAGTACTATATTTTGGGCGGATGCCCGTTCTAGAGCTGCTTACCAAAATTTTGGGGATGTTGTGACGTTTGACACCACATACCGCACAAATAAGTACTCTATGCCTTTTGCTCCGTTCACCGGGGTGAACCACCACTATCAGTCAATCTTGTTTGGCTTTGCCCTGCTTAGGGATGAGACGGAGGAGTCATTTACGTGGTTATTTGAAACGTGGCTTAAAGCAATGTATCATATTCCTCCAAAGACCATCATCACCGACCAAGATCTGGCAATGAAAAATGCAATCGCTAAGGTCCTTCCAGATACTCACCATGGCCTGTGCACATGGCACATAAGCAACAAATATCCCGAACGGCTTCACAATGTATATGCAAACCATCCGACATTCAAGACTGACTTTAATACATGTGTGAAGAAATCGTTGACGGTAGACGTGTTCGAGGAGAGGTGGGCCAAGTTAATGGATGACTACTATTTGCACAATCATGAATGGTTACAATCGTTGTATGAGATCAAGACACAGTGGGTCGGTGCCTACACCAAGAAGTTTTTTGCAGCCGGAATGACTACGACCTCGAGAAGCGAAGTATGAATTCATTCTTTGATGGGTACGTAGGCCAGTCTTCAAGTATAACAGAGTTCGTACTAGAGATGCAGAAAGCCTTGACAGGCAATTTTTCCTTGAGAGAGAAGCCGACGCGGCTACAGTTTACAGAGAAAGAGCCATAGTAGTTTTTTCACCTTTGGAGGCTCATGCGGCTCAAGTCTATACCAAGGAAATGTTTAGACAGTTTCAAGAGGAACTACTAAAGTCGAATCAATATAGCATGACAAAGTTGCACGAGTATTCCACCAGAGATCTCAAGGTTTATGCTTTGACAAATGTGACGAATTTTGCCAATCCGTGCTCTTCGTCGGCTCCGAGGAACAGAAGACATTTTACCGTAGCAGTTTGTATGGACACCGGGTTGGTTAATTGCAACTGTCAACTGTTTGAGCATAAAGGTATACTTTGTCGACACGCGTTGAGGGTTTTTAGCGCCAAGAATGCTAGTGAAATCCCTCCACAGTATATCTTGGAACGGTGGACGAAGGAAGCCAATAGAGTCCACGGTCACATTCCTTACGTGCCCAATGTTTCAGTTGATTTCGAGCAATCTGAGACGCTGCGATATAATCACCTTTGTAACATCATGCACGGTTTATCAATGGATGCAGCGTCAACATTTGATGGGTACAGGTATCAAGTTGAAGCAGCCGCACGGGATAAGGCTAAGCATGCACAGTTTAGGATGGCATTACCAGAAAGACGGGACCCTCGGACGACTCCAGCCGGTAGATTCAATCGAGCTTCACAGCCAGTCATTGACGGCACTAGCCTGCAAGGTGAGGAGGACGACATTTTTGATCCAATTATTTCTCAAACAAAAGGGCGAAAACG